>VZRN01000234.1:382876-404136 GCA_013397935.1 Dasyornis broadbenti
GGGGCCGGGGCTGGGGCAGGGGCCCAGGCCTAGGCCCGACTGACGCTTTCTCTTCCACAGCCCCGCTGGTGACCGCCCCCCCTGCCAGGCCCGGGGACCTGCACGAAGAGGAGAGCGCCCTGACGGAGGTACGGCGGGGCTGGGCGCGGTGGGGTGCGGCGGCAGCTCCCCTGGGCCTTCCGGTAACGATGCTTCCTTGCCTTCAGGAAGCCTTCGCGGAGAACCGGCAGGATGGCGTGTCCAGGAGGTTCATCCCGCCAGCCAGGTATAGCCCAGCGTGGAGCCTGGCCGCTCCCTCCGGGCAGCTTGAGCCGACGCTGTGGCAGCGCCTGAGAAAGCTCCCCCCACGGGGGGGGGGCGGTCACACTGAACAGCTTGTGTGACTCCTTAGAGTTTCCCCTGCAGGATCCTTGTGGCCTTCGGGCTCCTTGGCAGTTTGATCACAGAACTGCACAGTCCTTTGGGTACTGCTCCTTAGCTGTGGGTCAGCACAAACGCAACAGAGTCCCTAAACAGGCTGCCCCAGTCTCCTGCTCTCCCTTTTCCATGACCCACCCTCAGATTCAGTTCTGGTGCTTGAGCTGCCTCTCCATGGCCCTTAGCACTCATCTCTGTAACATTCTTCCCAAGAATGATGTCAACAGAAAGCGCCAACAGTTTCACGCTGATCGGAGAGGCATCAGATGGTGGCACGATGGAAAACCTCAGCCGGAGACTGAAGGCAAGTGGGTCACGAGGTGGTAAACTCGGATACTTAGGAAGGGAGCGTCAGTCTTTCTTGATACTCTGAAAAACTAAACTGCAAAGTTTCTCATAGCATTTGGCTTTTGGGGGTTTGGTTGGTGAGTAGTTCAGTAAAGCTAGATTATTTTAACAAATATTTGACCTGCAAAGACTTCTGCAAATTGAAGTTGCTCAAAACGAGTAGGCAGCTGCATGTGGTTCCACTTGCATTAATGTGAGCTGTTCCTCCAGGTCACTGGCGACCTCTTTGACATCATGTCTGGGCAGACGGATGTAGATCACCCACTGTGTGAGGAGTGCACAGACACTCTGCTGGACCAGCTGGACACACAGCTCAACATCACAGAGAACGAGTGCCAGAACTACAAGTGAGTGATCCAGAGACGACCCGAAGAGAGCTTGAAGCATGATCAGTGCAGAGAGCTCAAGGCTGACAATATGTGCAGGGGCTGTCACAGAACTGGGGACTGGCACTGCAGGACTTACCAAGATCCCTATTTTGGTGATCCTGTTGTTCTCCTTTAGGAGGTGTCTGGAGATATTGGAACAGATGAACGAGGATGATAAGGAGAAGCTGCAGACAGAACTGAAAGAACTGGCACTAGAGGAAGAGCAGCTGATTCAGGAGCTGGAGGATGTTGAGAAGAACCGCAAGATCGTGGCTGAGGACTTCGAGAGAGTCAGGGCAGAGGCTGAGCGGTTGGAACAGGAGGAGGCTCAGTGAGTGAACTGTACCTGCAGCTTGTGGCAGGGGTTGGAGGCAACAGATAAATGAGGTTGTAACGTGAGAAACCTGTAAATGTGCCCAAATGCCAGTGGCTCATTCTCTGCTGAAGGAAAGGTGGCCAGACGAAACTGACTCACAGAGCTGTCACTGATGTAGAAACCAGCACTCAGCACTTGTTGTCTTGCTTTTGCTCAAAGGTATCAGAAGGAGTACTGTGAGTTCAAGAGGCAACAGCTGGAGCTGGATGATGAGCTGAAAAGTGTGGACAACCAAATGCGCTATGCCCAGATGCAATTGGATAAATTAAAGAAAACCAACGTGTTCAACGCAACCTTTCATATCTGGTAATGTAGATACTGGAATATCATATCCATTTTCTTGGAATCTGCAGTGTGAGGCTACTTAAGTCACTGCATTTGACAGGAAAGGTGCAAGCTAGCTCACAGTTACCTCCCAGCAAGGCAATGAATGCCACCTCCTAGGAGTGGCAGCTGAGTAAGGTGTGCCAGGCTGTGGGACTGGGAAATGGCTCCTTCACCAGCCCCAGTAACACGCTGGGACCCCCTGTGCCAGCCAGCAGGGACACTGAAATCAAGCTTCACAGAGCCCATAGCTTAGCGGGTCTGGCTAGGGGTTTTTGTTGTGTTTTTATGACAAGAAGAGAACAAGTCTTTGATATTTACATACACTTGTTAAGAATAGACCCAAACTCTCCGTGTGCATGGCTAGCACTGTGTGTGCTGTTGGGACATGGCCCCTATTTGGTTATCAGGCCAGGAACTGTTCTTGAGCTGTTCTCAGTGCAGCACACTTATTTATAATTCTTCTTATCACAGGCACAGCGGGCAGTTTGGCACAATAAATAACTTCAGACTTGGCCGTCTCCCCAGCGTTCCTGTGGAATGGAACGAGATCAATGCTGCCTGGGGGCAGACTGTGCTGCTGCTGCATGCCCTGGCCAACAAAATGGGCCTGAAGTTTCAGAGGTACATGGAATACCACACGCTTCACTTACAGCCCAGAGAAAGAAATGCAGACTCAGGTGTCTGTGAATTCTGTCTCCTTTTTTCAGATACCGTCTTGTCCCCTATGGCAACCACTCGTATTTGGAGTCCCTCACGGACAAATCCAAGGTAAGCGATCGCATACAAGTCATGGGACATTGACTTTGAGCCCTGGTCACAGAGGGGATGCAGGAAACAAGCTTGGTCTCTATGGAGTCCAAGAGAGCTGGCTGCCCCAGCTCCTCCAACGTGGTAACGTCTTACTGCACATCCTTTATCGAGCCACTGGTGCTGCCAGCCAGTGGTGTTAAAAGTGACAGAACTGTTGAATGACACACTACATCTGGCCAGAAGCACATGGCATGTTTTGGGGTGACTGGCAGATGGATGGCATGATTTAGGATTGGTGAAGTCAGGAACATGTGCCCACCCATGGTAGGCACTTGCACAAAACCATTCACACTCACTCTGTGCCACAAGCCCTTTCTCAGCATCCCACGACAAATTTAAGCTACACATGAGGTTAAAAAGCTGATGTGATCATATCAAAAACAGATGCTTGGGGTGCCTGATACAAACCTCTTTTCCAGGAACTGCCCCTGTATTGCTCTGGAGGCTTGAGGTTCTTCTGGGACAATAAGTTTGATCATGCCATGGTGGCATTCCTGGACTGTGTGCAGCAGTTTAAAGAGGAAGTGGAAAAAGGTGAAACTCGGTTTTGTTTGCCTTACAGGTGAGTGTTGCCACATAACTGTCGAATTAACCCCTGTATGCTGCCCCTAGTGCTGCTTGCTGTTTCAGTCCTGGCTTTCAGAAGCTATCTGAAATTCTTTATGATGTGTGTTTGCTAGTTTCATTGAAATTTAAAGCCAGCCCCTTCAGTGAAGTCCTGAGGCTTGCTCAATTCCCTTTAAAAACAAAGTATTCTTACAGGATAGTATGAATGTCAGATTTAAAATTTAGTGCTTGATGTCATACTGAAATTAAATGTTTGCAGTAGGAATGCACTAATTAAACCTTGTGTGTGATACAGGATGGATGTGGAAAAAGGAAAGATTGAAGACACAGGTGGCAGTGGTGGCTCTTACTCAATTAAAACACAATTTAACTCTGAAGAGCAATGGACAAAAGCACTAAAATTCATGTTAACTAACCTGAAATGGGGCCTTGCCTGGGTCTCATCCCAATTCTATAACAAGTAACTGTGGTCAGGTCTTGGCCTGGCAGCTGTGGAGTGTCTGCATTGTGTTGGAGAAAGGCAAATTAAGATGTCTCTTAATATTAACCAGTACAAAATGTTTACAATACCAAAAATCCACAAGACACTTTATTTAAAATACCATTATTACAAGTAGTTAATAGAAAAGCAATATGCAAAGTTGTATCATTGAGCTGAACAGAATAAAACCCAGCTATTAAATGGATGCTAAACTGGTACTTCTGGAGTTTATGGCCCTGCACATAAATCATTGTCAGACTTGAGAACACCCGTGAGTTTGATGCTGCTCTGTTACGGCTAACACAAGGTTGGAAAAGCTGCATATTACAAACACAGGGAGTAATGTGGAAAAACTCCCAGAACTCTGCATGGTCGTTAAAGAGTAACTACAGTTGAAATAAAGTATTTTCCAAGTTGTATCAGCACTTCTTTGTGCTACTGAACTTAACAAGGTTTGATACTATTTAAAACACTGTAATTAATCCCTCCTGCAGCCTGTTCCTGCACAGGGCTGCACTGAGGAAACAAAACTATTTCACGCTCCATGTGTTTTCAGCCAGCAATGCCTCACACAGCACAACCCCTGGCGCTCAAGGGACGCGCTGCCTGGGCACCTGCTGTCGTGAGAGTCACAGCACTGGCAGGATTCTGTCCTCTTCACAACACTGGTCACTGCTGGCTGTGGTAGGGCAAGAGCAAATGGGCTTCAAGTGCTGGCAGAGAGGGAACAATCACAGGCAGCTGTGGCAGGGATTTTATAAAAGCAGCAAGAGGAGACAGTGCAGCCCCATTTGTAATGCAGGTGTGAGAGCTGGTCTCAGCAATCCCAGTCCCAACTGAGCACCAGGCATGGCAGCACCTTTCAAACACCATTACTCTGAAGGATCTCTTTGGTCAAAGGGAACTTAGATTCACAACTTAACAGATGCAGCTCTTACAATAAAGCTTTTGGGGCATTTCTAAACGCTATGGTGCTGTTGGGCCTCCCTTCAGAGCATAAGTGCGATGCCTAGCAGCATGAGCTTTGCCAATTAACACGTGGCTGAGAGGCTGTTCCAGAATCCCTGGTGCTCAGAGCCAAAGGTAACCCTGAGCTGTGCTGAGTGCCTGGGCAACATCACAGACAAGAGAGGGACTGTTGTCAGCAGCATGACAGTTCCTACTGCTGCACCAGTGACTGGATGGACAGGGTGGTTCTATTTCTGAGGCAGAATTCTCTCCTTGGGAGATTTGGTTCCACAGTTCCCACTGTGCTGCTTGGGTGTGGTGCTGCCAACTACATGCCTCAGCACAGCATAGGAGAACTCCAGAATACTTTGTGGAGTAATGCCAGTGATACAGTTTAAATGCTCCACAACCTGAAAAAAAAGAAAAGATACAGCACCTGAAGGCCATGAGTTTACAGACTAAGAAGAGTAACTGTTCCATGGGCATATTTCAGAGGGAGTTGTCCTATGAGATTGCTTCTCTACCTACCAGTAAAACATTGCCTGTGGGGGTTTGTTCTGGCTGTGAAGCACTGCAGGCGAGAACACACACCAGTGCCAGCACAAACGGCACACAGAACTGCCCCATGTTGCCCTCAGCTCTGACAGGCCCACACACTTCCTGCTAAAGAGAGGTGGCCCTCCCTCACGCAACTCGCAGTGCAGCTCCACCTATTTCCTTGCTATGCTGAAGCAGATAAACCACCTTGGCATTGTGATCCCGTAGAGCCAACGTGTTCAGCAGCGACTGTACCTGCTCCCAGTGCCCAGAGCTCAGGATGAACACGCCTGTACTGATGATTCCAACAGCCAAGAGCATGAAATCTTCCTTCACTGTTAAAAACTTGGCTCTGCAGAAGGAAAAATATGTTCAGGTGTAAAATGCTGCTTCACAGTTCAAAAGCACCTGCTGCTGCAGTTGCCAATGCCCAGGACATGTTGGCTTATTCAGGCCAACCAAAGCCCAACACCTGAAGCTGGAACTGACAGTGCAAGGCTGGACTTTAACAACCAAGCGAAACACTTTCCTCGCCCATGAAGCAGCTGTGGAGAAGCATGTTGCTTAGAACTGGTTTATTAAGAAACAATGCTAAATGTCCTCCAAATTAGTTTTTTTTTTTTAAACATACCCCCAAAATGGGATAATGGGAATCATGCTACTATTTATTAGTTTTTTAAGGGTTTTAATTTCAAAGGGTTATTTTAAGTCATTATCAGGTAAGACCCTTACATCTGCAGCTTGCTTGGTGTGGAGTTTTCAATGGCAATCTTCAGCAAAGTGTCATAGATGGTCTCTCTGGTCAGGTAGCAGAAGTCCAGTAGCTGTACACAGAGCTGATGTAAGGGTTTTGCAGGAAGCAAGCAGCCATTGTATCCTGGCAGAGATCACACCATCAGTCCCATATTTTTGGTCACTAAATTGAATTAGAAGTGTTAGGTACCATAAAGGAGAGACAGAGAATTCTGAGGAAAACTGCCCTGTCTCTGAACGCCGCAGGATCCCTCAGCCTCAATATAGTTTCACTCTGAAATTCAGATCACCAAGAAAATGGTGGGTGGTTGTAGAAAATGTGGCCTTGCACCAAGTTTTGGGGCTTTAAACTCTGAGTCACGACTGGCTGCCCAACATCATTCATCACATTCTACAAAGGACAAAGTTCTCATCTGAAAAGTGAAGCCCTGGGCAATCTGAACAGTTCCACGTGCAAAAATCTGTAATGTGAGATGTTTTGCTTCAGATCAGCAACAGCTCTATTACCCTACTAAAAAACTTCCTTCCCATTCTCTCTGATTGATACTCTCACCTAGAACCTCCAGAAGCAATTCCATGTAGGCCAATGGAGTTGATACATTGATGTGGAAGTGCAGAGTGTTTAAAACAGCAAGCTCCGATTCCAGCAACTCCTGTTTAGTGTAGAAGTATTTTAAGGATTGCAGAAATTTTAAAGCTGTGTCACTGGTCACTCTCTGAAGAGGAAAAAAAGAGACAAAATGTCTTCCAGGCAATAAGGCACTTGGTAGGAACAAAGTGCTCTATCACCTCTCTCCTCCTGCTGAGCACAAGGCTGCAGCTCACCCACCTATCCTTTGAACTGGTGTGTGAAATCCAGCTCAGACCATTCCCACAGGTTTCCTCAACTCAATAAACCATCCCCAGGCAGGTGTGAACCCCTGTAGACACACAATTTTTGACAACCACAGGCCAAGATTTTCCTGCACGTTTTACCCCAGCACTGGGAACATTTCCTGGCAAATTGTTACTGGATGAGTAGCAATTACCTGCCTTAAGGGGAATGTCATGTCCTTGGCATTTAATTATCACTACTGTCTTTCAAAAAGGAAATCTATTTTTAAGAGAGATTAATACACTGCCGAGTTAACCACACTTCTAAAGCAAGGACAGGCTGAGCTGGCTTACGTTGTAGTGCAGGGAAAGTTTGCTCGCGAGCTGAACACATGACACGAGTCGCAGGACAAAGGTGTTAGCTATCTGATCCCTCACAGAGCTCCAGCTGGTCCTCTGCCCTTGGTCACGACCTTTAGCATTCCCTCTGTTACCACGCATCTGTTCTACCTGCTTGATCATAAACCTACAAAACCCATAATTGCTCAGAGAACAGTTCTGTCTGCTGAGAAAAACGAAGAAAGGAAATTCCACATATACTTAAGAGTATACATCGAACTAATAATTTGGATTAAATGAATGAAGAGACAAAGCCCTCAACACGCACATTAGTCATGTGCGTTTTGGGTGACGGGGACAGAGTGGGAGAGGTCATAGGCAACATAACCACACCAGAGAATGGGAAACGCGCTGAGTGTTTAGGACTCATTACCTTTCGAGTAACTCCACTGCCTGGTACCTTGTTGATTGGTCCAAGTGCCATTTTTCAGACAAAAGGAATATAAATTCTGCAAAAAGCACAGGAGTCACTCATTTCAGTCTCCTGAAGCTCACTGTACAGCCACCACCTTCCCCGGGGGCTGCTGTAGCTAAGCCTCACCCACGATCCGTGTCTCTTTGAAGTACCCGGCCTGCTCCGGCAGCTCATTCAGGTACTGCTCATTCTCCGTGGCCAGGTGGATCAGTGTGTCCTCGATAATTTCAGGAGCAACCCCACTGAACACGGGCCCTGAGTCGCGGCCCTGCGTTTCCAATGGCATCTGAGACGCCGTTTAGCGGTTCTGGGCCGAAGCCGTAATGACAATGATTTCACCAGCCCCACAGGGACAGGCCGGAACAGGCCCCTCCGGCCGCACTGATTCTCAGCTGCTCGGAGACGCCACTGGGAGGGAACAGCCCCTCGATGCGGCCGCGCCCACGGTGGTTGGTCGCGGGACAAGGGGCGGGGCCCTGGGCAGGGCCAGGGCCCGGTTCAGGCCCCGGTCCGGGCCCGGGCGTGGCTCCCGCCGGGGCTCCGCCAATCAGTACGCGCCGATGCCTCCACCGGCACGCGCTGGGCCTCAGCCAACCAGTCGACGCCGCGCATCGGTCTGGCTCTCCGATTGGCCAGCGTCCCCGCCGGATGTGGCGTCACGACGCCGAGCCAAGACGGCGGGGGAAGATGGCGGCGCCGGGGCAGTCCGGGGAGGTGGCGGCGTTCGCGCGGCGCATCGACCCGGCCCGCGAGCCGGGGCTCAGCCCCGAGCAGCGCCGTCTCATGGCGCAGGTGGAGTACGCTCAGCGCCAGCGCGCCTTACAGCGCCGGCTCCGCGGCCGCAACGTGCTGCTGGCGCTCGGCATCGGCGCGGTGACGTTTGGCATCTGTATCCTCTGGGGCAGGGTGGGGCCGGGGGGCTCCAGGGGGCTCCGGGGCCGTGCCCGCAGTTTTTCCTTAATTCCTCCCGCAGACGGTTACACCTTCTACTCTGTGTCGCAGGAGAGGTTCCTGGACGAGCTGGAGCAGGAGGCAGAGGCGGCGCGGGCGCGGGCCCGGGCACGAACCGAGAGTGCCGCAAGCTGAGCGGGGAGCGCTCGGCCCGGCTCGGCCCGGCCCGTGACTGAGCTGCCGCCCTCGCGAGGCAGGACGGGCCTCGAGCACGGGGCAGCCGCGCCTGAGGGCTTCGGGCCTGCCCCGTGCTCTGCGTCGGCCAGGAGAAGGCTCCCGGGGGGTCCCCGCAGACAGGGGGCCCCCGCGGGCAGACCCCGCCCTGAGGCCTTTGCCGGGGCCGTGCCCATGGGGAAGACAGGGGCAGCCAGGTCCCACCACTCCCCACAATAAATCCTCTCACTGAAGACCGTGTCAGCAACCGTTGCCAAGCCTCGTTTGGGCTGAGCCCAGCTCAGGATCTCACCCCACTCAGGCGCTGCTGAGGAGGGATTTTCTGTTTTGCTCTTTATCATCACACAGTGAGGCAAGCAGCCACGGGTCCTGCCCAACAGACACACACACACAGACCCAGTTTATATTCAATCCATGTTTTTGAAAACACTTTCTGAACACGGGTTCATAACAAAGTGCTCCTGGATCCTGCTGCTCCTGGTACTCCGGCAGACAGGGCCACAGGGAGCTCAAGCCACTCCGCAGGGTAGGCGGGGGCTGGTGCAGGGCTGGGGTGGTGTCAGGGCTGGGACAAACCGGGGATCCTCAGGGTGGGCTCTTTTCATTACAGCCACGAGGGGTGGAGGCACCTGGTACGTGTCCTCCAACAAAGGGGCGGGGGGCAGTGGGCAGGGGTTGGGGAGGCACCTGTGGGACAGGCCTGCACTAGGCCAGCACTCCCGCCCATGCAAAGCCCACGGCTTCCCTGCTGCAGGCCACTGCCAAGGTGGGCAGGGAGTCCGAGCTGTCCGGGGATGGCACTCCAGGAGGTGCTGGGGCTCTCTGCCCTGGGGCAGCAGGCACTTGGATGAGGTAGTTCATGGAATCATTCTTGGCCAGCCAGCTACTGGGGAGAGAAGCAGCTGTGAACCGAGATTGCCATGGGATCAGTGAAGAATGCCATGGAATCAGCCCCTGCCCCTTACCATGTGGCCGAGGTCATCGGCAAAGGTCACCCCCTTGTTTAGCCGCTGCTCCTGTGAGCCGGTGCTGCTGCCGCTCAGCGAGTTACGGCGCATGATGCCTGCAGGGACAGTGGCCCTGAGTGGGGGGCGTGGTCATGTGCAACACCCAGCCCGGGGGTCCCTGTCCTACAGCTTCCACCCAGCCTGTGTGTCCTGGAGGGAGTGGGGAGTGGGGCTGGCACCTGTGGGCTGCACCAGCTCCAGGCGCTGCAGGCTGTTGCGACGGGAGGGGTTAAAGCTGCCCTTGGAGAGGCGGCGCTGGCGGCTGGACAGCATTGCAGCGGGCGAGACAATGCCCAGCGGTGGCTGCTTCCCCATCCGCAGGTACAGCTCTTCAATCTCCTTCTTCTGGGCGCTCTGCAGCAGCTGCACCTCAGCCAGATGCCTGGGGAGAAGATAGGGGCTGGCAGCAGGGTCTCGGGAAAGGGACAGTGAACTCCCACCTGGAGTGGGTGGGAAGACCTATCGCTTCTCATGTGCAGACCACCCCCTGCTCACTTCTGGCGGAGGTTCTGCAGCTCCTCCCAGATCTCCTCGTCCTCGCTCTCGGTATCATCGCTGCTCCCATAGGACAAGCTGCGAGAGTAGCTCAGCCATACCTGGCTCAGCATGGCCTGTGGCACATTTTCTGTGCACTCTTCCCTGGGGCCCTCCCGGTCGCTCCCCACTGGTGCCACAGGCACCGTGCCCCCCTCAGCTAACACCTCCTCAGCCTTGGGGTCCTGCTCCACTGCCTTCAGCACCACATCCAAGTCACTGCTTGAGCTGTGGCCTGTGTCGGGGACCACAGGTGGTGGGGAGCCACTCGCTGCTGGCTCCATGCCATGCTGCTCCCCGTCACTGCTGGCCAGTACCGGAGAGATCACAGCCAGGTCCTTAGTTGGCATCACCTGGAACCGGCCCAAGACTTGGGGCTTGGCTTCTGCTGGGGACAGGGGTAGCTGGGTTCAGGGCACATGGACTAGCAGGGACATTGCGGTGCCCTGGCACAGGCACAGCCACACAGCACAGCCTAGGCCCTGCCCCACCTTACCTTCACTGATGGGCGAAAGCTGGGCCTTGGGCACGCTGGGGGCTGGTGACTCCAAGACGATCAGAGAGTGGCTGGGCTTGGGGGCATTGGGTAACACCTGTGAGCACCTAAGCACCATCAGCAGACCCACTGCAGGTCCCTTCACTTCTCCTGTCCTCTTTCTGCTGCTTCTGTGCCCTGGGATCTGCTGCCCGCTCAGCCCTCCCTGCATCCCAGTGGCTCCACAAGCTGTCCCATCCCAGGGCAGCATCTGTAGCAACCATCCAGCCCTCCTGACACAGCTCCACCTCGAGCAGCCCTGGGCAGCCCTTGCACACCAACACTCACCATGCTGCCTTCTGGACTCCCAGACGTGGATGTGCTCAGCAATGGCAGAAGACTCCCCATGGCCTCACTGCCTGTGGGGCACATTGGGGCTGATGCCGGGGGAAGGGAGGATATGGGCCCCTCAGCAGTGGGAACCTCAGCTCCCACTGACTCCAGTATCCCACTGCCAGGGGGAACTGGCTTGTCTCTGCTAGTGGGGTCAGGGTAGACAAAGCGCGGGGCACCCAGGACAAGACTCTGTGGCCGCGGCAACAGGGGTGGGTAGAGGTGCCTGCCTGAGCTGGCAATGGTGGAGACACTGGGCAGCAGCGTCTGGGCCACGCTCATCACTGCCAGGGAGAAGACATTTGCCAGGGTCAAGAGGGGAGAAGTAGGGGACAAGGGTGTGTTGGTCACAGGAGGGCTCAGGGGACTGCTGGGCTCACAGGGGATAGGGGATGGAGGGACAGGCTGTGGGGACAGGAGGGCTTGAGGCAGGGCTGGGGGGACAGGCCCCCCCGGGGTCCTCGGGGGGGTCAGTGAGAGTGCTGGTGATGATGTGAGCCAGGAGGGAGTCATCGAGATGAGGGGCCAGGTCTGCACCGAGCCTGCAGAGAGAAGGATCAGGAGTAGCCCCCGAGGGCCATCTTTTACCCCTGCCCAGGCACCCCAGAGCCTCAAGCCAGCGAGCAGCCGGCAGCCCCAGTGCGATGAACATGCCCGCTCTGCCAACACTGGTACCTGTGGGGGACTCTAGTGGCACTGGGGCTGCCAGCGGCTCTACAGGACTGGCCAGGCTGGTCTCTGATGGGGAGCGGCTCAGCAACGGCAGGACAGGGGACTGGACAGAGAGGCTGGGACTGGTGCAGCCCAGGTCTATGGCACAGGGGTGACAGCCAGGCTCAGCCAGGGCAGAACATGTCCTTTGAGACCCTCTGGGCTGAGGCCATCACCTGCCCTGCATGGGGTATGACAGAGACAGGAAGGGCTTGCACAGGAGCACAGACGTACCACTGAGTGAGGATGAGGAAGAGATGGAGCGTGAGAGCCCCTGCAGCTGCAGGTCCACCTGCGAGAAGGATGAGCTGAGCCCAGCACTGAGGCAGAGGCCCCAGCCAGGCTGTGCCAAGCCCCCGCTGGGCCCCACCCTGGCCCCACCACCTGTGGGTGGGGCCACAGGACAGGAGCTGGAGACTCTTCCGGGCAGAGGAGCACCATGACTTTTCACAGGGGTGGATAAGTGACCACGGGAGGACCCTGCACCCCAGCCCCCTCCCCTCGACTCCCTGGGGCCAGGCAGCACCCCAAGCCATGCTCAGCATCAGCAGCTTCCCCAGCACTGGCAGGGCCAGGCTGGCACTCACGGGGCTGCCCACACCACACTCAGCCTCAGGGCCCTTGGGCAGCTCCGTGCTACTGCGCCCATCCTTGCGAAGCAGGGTCTCCACACGGTGGATGATGTCCCGGATACGGTTGATGAAGCTGTCCCGCTCTGACTTGAGGATGAACTCATTGTGGACCTGAGGGTGGAGGGGCTGGTCAGCACCCAGCAAGGCCAGACAGACCCCACCTTTACCCTCACCCTGCACTCACCATGACAGCTGCAATTTCCTCCGGGTTGTCCCCATCCAGGTCGAACTTGAAGGTCACCATCTTGTTGTTGTAGGTCTGCAGCTGGCACTCCACCACTCGGTCACTCTTGTCAGAGATCTGTGGGCAGCAGGGCTGGCTCAGCCCAGGAGAACCTGCCTGGCACCTGCCTGGCACCTGTCTGGCACCCGTGGCACTCACGTTGGTGATGCGCAGCCTGGACCGGGCTCGGCGCCGCAGCAGCTTCCCCGAGGCTCGCTTGGGCGGCAACTTGGTGCTCTGCTCACTGGCCGAGAGCCCCTCACAGCCATCACTCATGCCCGATGCCACATCGGAGGTGTAGCTGCAGGAAGCCCCAGCTCCGGAGCATCAGCATGGCCATTCCCAAGTACCACACTCCCTGTCCAGCCCCTGCCCGATCCCCCAGCCTCACCTGTCCACTGGGGAGGAGAAGCCACTGGCGGGGGGCAAGCAGTCAGTGGGCAGCTGCACTGCGATGCTCTGCAGGGAGAGGACAGTGTAAGCCAATGCCACAGCTGTCCAGATTCCCTGCCCCTGGGGCCCTGCTCACCGTAGGGAAGCAGCGCACAGGCCGGGTGGGTGGTGGACTGGTGGGGTCCACTGCCACAAAGCTATGATGGGCCAGGTCTGGGGAGTCCAGGAAGCCAGAGGAGCTCAGGTACCCATCTGTCTCACAGTCAGCTGCGGAGGAGTGCTGGCATGAACCAAAACAAGACCCTTCCCTGGCTGGGCATCTGGGAAAGGGCTGTGGGGCTGGGAGAAAGTGACAGACCCCCACCCGCCTCCTGGCCCTGGTCCCCTGCTGCCCATCGAGCTGTTGCTCCCTTGGTGCTTACGCACAGGTGGCTGAGGAGTAGCTGGTGTGCCGGTAGGTAAAGTGCTGGTGCTGGTCTGCTTCAGGCTCCTCAGGCTCCAGGGGGAAGGTGCTGCTGAAGGCAGAGTCCCCAGAGCCAGGGATGGCCAGGGCAGGCGTGGGGGTACCAGGTGGCAGTGGGGACTTGAGCTCCTCCAGCAGCTGCAGGACACCTGGGGGCTGCTCTGGCTCCGCAGGTGATGGCGTGTTCTGGACGCGCCTCAGCTTCTCCCGCTTGCGCTTGATGGCGACCACACGGTCCCGCACAGCCTTGGCCACCAGCTTATAGTCGGCCTCACAGACAAAACCCAGGACCACCTGCACAGGAGCGAGCTTTGGAGTGTAGGGACCCCACGGTGCCCAGGGCTCCCCCATCTCTGTACCCACCATCTCCTGAGCCACCTCCTCTGCCACATCCTTGTAGAGTTCAAAGAGGAACTCTATGGCATTGTTGTCCTTGTATTTGCCGTGCAACTTCTTTGTGTCATCCATGCGCAGCCAGAGCTTGAGCCCAGACTTGACTCCGTCGTCCTCCTCAGCCAGCTCCACATGCACCCCTGTGTCCTCCTGGAAGAAGGAATGCTCCAGCAGGTCCTGGATGGTGTACCTGCAGAGGACACAGCTCAGCACAGGCTCGGGGCCGGGGGGACCCTGCCACCCAGGCCCTCGCTCTGCCCCCACCTCTCATTCTTGTCCATGCGGATGCAGCCCTCAATAATCTCCTTCAGCTCTGGCACCTTCACCTTGTAGAAGCTGCTGGGCTTCAGGCCCTGGGGGTAATGGAAGTAAGAACCTCCTGTACCAACCTGCCACAGCGCATGGCTCCCAGGGCCCAGGGAAGAACCAGCCAGGCCCCACTGGCTCTGCAGTGGCTCCTGTGGCCAGGCCATGTGAGCCTGCATGGGCCAGGATGCCCCAGGGCTCTGAGTTTTCACCCCAACAGACAGGAGCTGGCAGGAGCCAGCTGTGACCGGTCAGGGTAGCTGCAGTGCCCCAGGCCAGGCTGGCTGAGCAGACACGCTCCTGTTCCACTCCATTAATGCACCAGCAGTGGCTGGTGAAGGGCCAGGGATGAGGGATCTGTCCAAGCCATGGCCCCACCACCACCACCCACAGCTCCATGCCCTGGCACAGGAACCCCTCACCGCCCAGACTATCTTTCGCCATTCACAACCTGCAGAGTGACACACTTTGATAGCAGCAAGGCCTGACAGCTCCAGCTGACTGTCCCTCAGCCCCTTGTCCTGGCTCCTGTGGGATCAGCCAGCAGCATCACCCGCAGCTGGGACCGGGGCCTCACCGAGGTGACCTTGCGGTAGATCTGGGCGGCGTTCTGGCACTCAGAGTACGGGTACTCTGAGGTGGCCATCTCCAGCATGCACATCCCGAAGGCGTAAACATCCACTGCCTCATCGTACTTCTCCTCATACATCTCTGGTGCCATGAACTCGGGGGTACCTGGAGGCAGCAGTGGAGCTCAGTACCCCTTGGGTGCCCACCCCCTGCAGCCCCTGCAGTCCCCACGAGCCCAGACCCACCTATGACACTCTTGGCAAAGGAGGCTCGCTTGAGTGTGGCCAGGCCCAGGTCCCCAATCTTGACTGAGCCCGTGGGGCCTGTGATGAAGATGTTGTCACACTTGAGGTCACGGTGGATGATGGGGGGCGAGCGAGTGTGCAGGAAATGCAGACCCTTGAGGATCTGCCGGCTCCAGCGCTGCAGCACCTTCAGCTTCATTTCTTTAAATCGCTTCAAATACCTGCCGGGGACCAACAGGGCTCAGACCTGTGGGGCTTGGACTTGTGCCCCAGCCTTCACTCCAGCCCACACTCCTCCCATTGCCATGCCAAGCCCAACTGGACTCAGACGCCCACACAGGGCAAGCAACAAAGAGCATCCCAGCAGGGACCCTGTTCCCTCCCCTGCATGCCCAATCACGTTTTCAGGGTGCCAGACGTCATGAGTTCTGTGACGAGCACAATGCAGATCTGGCCTTTGATTGTTGACTTCCAGGAGTCGTAGAAGCGGACAATGTTGGGATGCTGCAGACCCTTCAGCATCTCCACCTCCTCACTGAACCGCTGCCGCTCGGTCTTCGACAGCTTCCGTGTCTGTGGGAGCCAGTGAGGGTGTGAGGGGGGGGCACATGGGGTCCTGGCTGGGCACAGGGCCGTGCCCTAGCTACAAAGGACCCTCATGTCCCCATCCCCACTCCCTAGGTACAAGGCAGCAGAGGCTCCTGTGGCCCCAGTGCAGAGCCAGGGTGAGACCTGCTGTCCCTTTGCTGTCTGTCCCAGAGTCAGACCTGCTGTCTCGCAGCACAGAGGCGCACATGGGGCTGGGGCCGCCCTGGACTGTGGTCTCCCACCAGCCCACCACTCCAGGTGGGTGCACGACAGACGGGGCACTGAGGAACCCGCACAGGTTCCCATTGCCCTGTGCTGGGATCACCCATTCCCACTCCCCTCACTCAGCCCCCAGCTGGAGCCCACCACCCTCCCTCAGGACAGAGAACCCTAGCCTGCAGCTGGAGGGGACACACAGGGGCTCTGCAGAAGCTGCTGCCATCCTGCCCTGTGCAGACTTGATGGCCATGGCTCTTCTGCTCCCACTGGGGCACCACCAGCACTGGGCTCTGTGTGCCCACGTGCTGGGCCAGCCTCAATGAGGCCTTTGTTGGGGAAAGCAGGCAGGGGAGGAGGCTCCAGCCCAGGTTTTCCCATGTTCCTTCTGCTCAAGTTAATTAAAGTGGAAACACAAGCCGAGAGTGCCACTGCAGCTGGGGCAGGGGCCAGCGGAGGGGACAGCCCCCTCATCCTGGAGAGACACAGTCCCAGGGTGCAGGAAGAGGGAAGCTGACTGGCCAGAGCTAGAGGAGCCAGGTCCAGCTCCGAGTGGGGCAGCTGCAAGTGTTCAGCCCTGGGCAGGAGCAGGAGCAGTGATAACTCCACCACAGCCTGGGGTCCTGAGCAGCTCAGCTGCTGAAAAGCCTGGGGGCCTCCCAACTGGGACCTCTGCCCAGCCCACATTCAGGGGCCGAGGAAACTGGAGCTGCCATGGGGCTCCCATTGCCAATGCTGCCAGAGTTGTGCTAAGCCTCTTGGCCAGTGGCCACCATCCATCTACCCCATCAGCTTTCGTAATATTTTCATTGCATCACAGGCGGGGTGGCTGGAGCTGCTCCATAATCCCCCTGCATTTAATACATGCTCAGGGACAGGCTCAGGCCAGATGAGAACCTGAGCTGCTGTAGCGGGATGAATGGGACCTTTCATACGCAAGGAGGAAAACAGCACCCGAACCCCTGCATGGCCAGCAGCATACACCAGCTGCCCTGCCCAGTGCCACAGCCACCATCACCCCTCTGGCCCCCTACTCCCCACCCAGAGGTGTCCAGAGGCTTCACTGCACCCACAAACCTGCAAGGGCATGAGGAAGCTGACACGGGCTGTGAACTGGGGCAGGTCATGGGTGGCCATGGCTCTCCCAGCTCAGCGAGAGCAGACTCCAACAACTGGAGCAGTTGTGCCAGCACAGCCCTCACTGGAGCAGTTGCGCCAGCCATGCCCAACTCCAGGCAGACCCCCAGCACAAGGCCACCTCTCCTAGAGTGCCTGGAGTAAGGTCTAGGGGAGCCAAGCATGTCCCCCAAGCCTGTGCCTGGGCTGCTGGGCTCGCCTGGCACTGTTCCTCCTGCATGACCAAAGCGGCAGCAGCTCCCACTCCTGCACATGCTGATACTCTCCCCATTGAGTGTGGGCATCAGAGCCCAGCCTGGCCATAGCCTGGCTGGAGGAGCACAGGGAGGGCAGGGCAGACAGGGCTGCCAGCACAGACACGGGCACACCATGTCCTCTCCTAACAGCACCCACACAGGGTGGAGGAGGACGCTGGGGATGGTGGCACGGGACCATGAGGAGCTGGGTGGCAGTGGTCCAGCCCATCCTGTGAGCCAGGAGCTGGCTGCCGAGGAGCCCGGCACAGCCAACACCAGGAGCTGAGGCCAGTGCAGGAAGAGGGAGGGTGGGGCAGAGTGGCCGAGGATGGCTGTCATCTCTGCAGCAGGAGGCTGTCCCCAGCTTGGCAGCACTGGTGCTCAGTGCGCTCTGCAGCACTCACCGGGCTCTCCCATTCCCACAGCCCTCGGCTGTCCTGCTCCTGCAGCCATCAAGGGCCTTGGCTCTGTACTGATACTTGCACTCTAGAGGAGCATTCAGAGCAACACCATGATGGGGCACAGAGCCAATGCTGGAAAGTGCCCAGCCCTCTCCCTCCAGCCGTGTGCTCCTCTACAGGGAGGTCCTGAGCCCCCTGCAGAGGAGCCAGCTCTATGCTAGCAGTGGGTGCCAGTGCCTCAACGCCCTCCCTGTGGGTCTGCCCTGCCGAGCAGGACCTTGTGCGTGCTCGCAGCCATGTGAGCACACACACAAGGTGCCCTGCAGCCCCGGGCCTGCTGGCTAAGATTACCTGCCCAACCTGGGCGCTGGAGCCAGGGGAGACACAACAGCGCCTGCTGCCCAGAATGCTCTCGCCCACTGGGGATCCCCAAGGGGTTCCACAGGAAAATCGCACAGTCAGGTATTTACAGCCCGACCCCACTCTGGGCCTCTGGTTTCCTCCCTGTTTCCTCTTTCCCCTCCGCCTGCAGCACCTACGACAGAAATAGTGCCAGGCTAAAGGTGGAAAGCACAAACAGTGGGGCTGTGGACATGGGTGGGAGGCACAGACAGACACTGCGTTCAAGAGAGAGGACAGGGATGGGCAAGTCCCTTGAGGGGTCTCACAGGAAGACAGAAGACAGGCAAAATCAGCCTTCAGTTCGTGAGGCTCTGAGGAGGGAAGGACAGGGCAAGGACAATAGGGAGAGCTGGGATTTGGGTTTGGGATCGGTCACAGCAGCTGAACCAAGTTCTCTGGTACAGAACAAGTCAAGCTTGAGGTTAAGTATTCAGCTGGAACTGAAAGGCAATAGAAGGAGAGCTGTGAAGTGCACAGGACAAAGTTATTTTTAAAATGGCAGAACCACAACCATTTTTATTTGTGGTTCCAAATCCCGTATTTGTGTCACAG
This sequence comes from Dasyornis broadbenti, assembly GCA_013397935.1. NCBI lineage: Eukaryota > Metazoa > Chordata > Aves > Passeriformes > Dasyornithidae > Dasyornis > Dasyornis broadbenti. The sequence goes on from VZRN01000234.1 coordinate 401,438, forward strand.
TGTCCAATTCTTTGCATGATTGCTGAAAAAAACCAAACTTCTAAATGTCTGCATCTGTGCTCTTAGCCCCTTGTGGGACACAGATTTGGGTAGAAGAGACACTGGATAAAGAGCAGTCAGTGGAACGGAGCCAAATACTGGGTGGGGAGGGGAGAAGGCTGGGGCAGAGGGGTTGCAGGGGCAGGCACTGGGGTGGCATGGTGGGAGCAGGGCTGGGGCTGTCCACAGGGAGGGGGCAGGCCAAGAAAAGTCAGGTCTGCCAGGTCTTCCTGCATCATGGGATGCTCACAGAAGGGTCCCTGGCAGGAGCTCAGCCTGGACCCCAGCCTCTCCACACTCACCCCCAGAGGACAAGTGAGTGGCTTCCACCACTCCTGCCTGGCAGGCTTGCAGGAGCAGCAATGGGGCCAGCATGTGCCTGCTGGACTGGGGCATGGAAGCATTTTGCTTCCCAACTCCCTTTCTGCCCTGACCTGAGACGTACAGCCTCATGCCCTCGGCAGCCTCTTGAAAGACACCAGCACTGCCTGCACACAGCCACAGGGAAGAGCAGGGGGCAGGGAACAAGACATGCTGCCAGTCCAGCTGTGCATGCCAGATGCCGGTGCAGGGGAGCTAGAGCACAGCTGTGACATGAATCTGAGACCCCCATGGAGGGACACAAAGCCAGCTGAGTGGGAAGCACTGGAGACAGCTGACTCATCCAGAGAAGGTCCTGGGCTCACCAAGGAGAGCCTGTTGCAGCCAGTGGTTTTCACCTGAAGGGACACAGGACTCAACAGAGCTCAGGGGCATTTGGACGGAGCTGTGGGACTACATGAGGGCAGGAGAACTGAGCTGGCTCTGAACTGAACTCTTAACAACTGAAGTAGTTGTGCAACCCATGGGGGTGAGAGGCAAATCCTCATCTTCCTCACTAAGAGACCACACTCACCCCCTCTAGAAACCACCCACCACTCTCTCAGGAACTCTTCTTGCTCTGCTGGGCTGCAGTCACCCCAAGGACCCAGCCCAGGCAGCTACCTGCAGCTGCACTGAGCTTTTAGGAACAAGACAACAAACTCGCAAGACACGTTTTTCTGTGTCAACAAGGACTTTGACCTTCCCACCACATCAGCCATCCCACAGTCAGAAGGCTGTGGGAGAGTTTAGACTTCACCAAAGCCCCTCCCCAGGGGCTTCAAGGAGAAAAGATAGCCCCACAGCATGGATCTCCCTGTGCACCTCCATGGACAAGATCAGGCTCATCAAAAGCACTTGAGTGGGCAAAGGCATTGCAGAGGCAACACTATCACCACTGCTCTCAGCATCCTGCTGTTTGCATCCTGGTGTCAGGCAGCAGGACAGCAAAGGGAATGGAGGAGTGTGGCAACAGAGAGGAGAGGGGGACGTTCCTCAGAGATCTGGAACCACAGGTCCAGCTGCTCCCAGCAGAGAGCCCCTGGCAGCATCATAGAAACCATACACAGGTGACCATGTACACTACTTTAACCAAGGTCAAGCAGGCAGAGAGTACCAAGGTCATTTCGTACCCTGCTCCCAGCTGACAGCCAGCCCCAGCTCACTGCAGCCACGTGCCCCAGAGCACACCAAGGGCTGCCGGAGCAAATCTTGGAGCCAGCTCCAGTGCAAGCACAGGCATGCGTGCAGAGAGGGCACTGCTGTCCTCATTGCCCTCCCAGAGGGAAAGCTGTGAGCTGGTGAGCATCAGAAAGACAGTGGGATGCTCAGCCCCAGATTCACCTGTGAAGTGCCAGAGTAGGGACTTGCATCAAGAATGTGGGCATCTTGGCATGCTCCATAGTGCAGGCAGCAAGAAGGCATATGGAAAACAGCACATGATGGGCAGGAGGGCCAGGAGCAGCAGCACTAAGCAGGAGCCTGGGCCTAGGCCAGGAGACTTGTGAGGCACCGAGGTACTGGCAGTGATGGGCACAGTGCAAGGCAGTGAGGAGAACCTGAACCCAGCTGCAGGTCCCTGCCCTGCTCTGCTGCTATGGCCCAACTGCAGCAGGACACCACAGTGCCTGGCAGAAGCGGAGGTTCGAGGGTGCATTCACTGGCACAGGCTCCAGCCCAGGGAAGTGTCCCAAGGGTCCCACACAGCACCCAAGCAGGCAGCAGGCTCAGGGCCGGGGAGGGGCTGCACACGCCAGGAAACCGGACGAAAGAGGGTCCAAGTGCCTCCCTCGAGCCCCTTGCCCCGGGGAGGAGGTTCTGTGAGTGCGGGCAGGTAGGGGCAGAGGCGCTGGCAGGGGCCGTACCTGCAGCTCGCACCAGGCCACCTCCACGGTGGTCTCCGTGTCCAGCCCCTTGTAGACGGTCTTGAAGGAGCCGCGGCCGATCTCGATGTCGAACTTGAGGAACCGGCCGTCGGGGGAGGTGGCGACCGCGCGCGTCTCCACCTCCTCGCTCTCCGTCTCCTCGGGTTCCCGGAGCCCGACGGCGCCCGGCGGTGGCGGCGATCCTCCATGCACCCCGTCCGGCGCCGGGTACCCTAGCAGCTCCAGCTCGGCCGAGCTCCGCCGGTTGAAGCGGGAGGAAGCGCGTCGGGAATCGCGTCCCGAGGGCCGCCGGCTGCGACTACGGTGCGGGGCCCGTCCGGTGAGCCCTGGACCCGGCTCCGGCTCCGGCTGCGACGTGGATCCGCTGCCCGCCTGCTCCGCTTCGGGTTGGGACATGGCTACGGCAGCGGCGGG
>VZRN01000234.1:418604-438773 GCA_013397935.1 Dasyornis broadbenti
CCCCGGGCGCGGGGAGAACTCAGGCCCGGCCGGAGTGGCAGGGAGGGCGGCTGGAGTGGACCCGCGGCTCTCCGGCGGCGTGTACCGGAGGAGGGCGGGGACCCTAGGAACCCCCGAGCTCAGGTGCTGCCCCGGGTGTTCGGGGGGACCGGAGAGGCCGGTTCCGGTCAGCACTGCCCCTCGCTGCTGTCCCGGGCCTGTCCGTGCACTTCGGCTGTGGGTGTTCCTCAGTCAGGAGCACTGCAGAGCGACGCCGTTATTTTGCTTGGTTCAACTGTGATGTATAGAGTGTTTTTCCCGTCCACAGGGGTGTTTTTCTAATACCACTTCTTTCACAGTTGAGCTCTCCGTTATTTGATATTTATTCTTTCTGTACTGTTACAGAAAAATGGAAATTACCACTCCTCCAACATCCAAGTGTATCATGTACTGGAAAAGGAAAGTCAAGTCCGAGTACATGCGTCTGCGGCAGCTCAAGAGATTCCAGGCAAACATGGGAGCAAAGGTACAGACACAGCAAGGACTGGGCTGAGATGTCCCCAAAAAGGCTGCATTTCAGCTCAGAGTGTCCGAGTGGTGCCAGAGGGTGTCAGCAAGGTGAATTGATAAGCTGTGCTTGACTTGCAAGCTGAATCAATGGGAAGAGATGCCATTTCTCCTCGTGCTCTCTCTTGAGCCATGTGTGCAGCAGCTGTTGTACATATGAGGCCACTGAACAAGCACTGGCGTAACAGCAGCAAGAGAACTTGTTTCCAGCTGGTTTCCAGATCCTGGTTACAGGGTCTCCCTGCTGAACCATTTCAGTGCTGTGGGAGTTCTCAATGGGTTTTCTTAAATTTTGAGAGCTCCTTTCTGTCCTTCCAGGCTCTCTTTGTGGCCAACTATGCAAAGGTTCATGAAAAGACTCAAATCCTTAATGAAGACTGGAAGAAGCTTCGAGTGCAACCAGTGCAGTTGATGAAGCCAGTCAGCGGGCACCCTTTCCTGAAACAGGTGTGCAGAGAAAAAGGGGCAGCAACAGCAAGTCGGGACTGGAACCAGGGCTCTGTGGGGAGCTGTGGGGATATGGGATGAGATTTTGTCTGTGTTGTCGTAGGTCAGTCTCAGGCCATGCCTCACACTTCTGGAATGCAGAAATGGACAAAAAGTACCCCCAGGCTTTTTCCTGTGATGGAGTCCACAGAATGCATGTCTGTGTTTGTCCTGAATTCAGTTTTCTTCGGGCTGTGGCAGCCTCCCAGGGTGGTTCCTCATTGACCTTCTCTGTACTTGTATTCCAGTGCACTGTTGAGAGCATTTTCCCAGGATTTTCAAGCCAGACACTGTACATGAGGACCCTGAACACAGTGGCACTGGTGCCCATTATGTATTCCTGGTCCCCTCTTCAGCAGAATTTCATGGTACGTTGGAAGCATGGGGTCTTAGTGCTGTCAGTGTCTGATTGTGACACAATTGGGAAGTGGTTCTTCATCCCCCTTGTCTCAGGCAATATGTGCTTGAGAGATGATAGAAAGTGTTGCTTTAGTGGCTTGTTTTGTAGAATCCGACAAGCCAGCCTTGTGTCTATGCTACCCCACCCAGGTAGTCTCCTTCACACATGACTCCTTGACAGAGTCACCACTGTTTCACAGGATTCAAGGAGTAAATATGTTTTCTGGGGTATTTTGTTTGTTTGTATTTTTTTAGTTCCATTTAAATGAAGAGTTTTATTTCTTAGGCAGGTCCTTTCCTTTGTGACTGGGTTGCAATGGAATGATGTGTCAGTGATAAAACAGCTGCACCTTTGCTGTGCCCCATGTTGTTGGCAGGTCTGAGGAACCACTGCAGCCTTGGCTACAGCCCCACTGGGATTGGCAAATACTGCTTTTCTGAGCTGTGTCTGATCTCTCTTCAGGTGGAAGATGAAACGGTTCTGTGCAATATCCCTTACATGGGTGACGAGGTGAAGGAAGAAGATGAAACTTTCATTGAAGAACTTATTAATAACTATGATGGGAAAGTTCATGGAGAGGAAGGTAACTTGAGAGCAGCCAGCTCTGTCCACTCAAGGCCAGGTTGGACGGGGCTTGGAGCAACCTGGTCTAGTGGCCTGTCCACGGCAGAGATGGAACAAGATGCATTTAAGATCCCTTCCAACCCAAACCTTCCTATGGTTCTGTGATTCGGTCTCTTGCAAATAACATATCCAAGTAGTTCAGAAGTCAAAAGGTGGCAGCAGTAACCAGCTTTTCTGTGGGAGCTTTCAGAGCAGGGAAACAGGATGATGCCTGCTGTTTTCCTTTGCAAGGGCACATTCCTGCCTTTGGATACCTCGCTCCATTCTAGCACCTGGAGTGCTCTGGAGCCAATGCACCTGTGTACAGGGATTCACAGGTATCCTCCGGGATGCTGAAAATGTGCTAGATGGTGGGAGGAGCTCAGCAATCCTCTTCTGCTTGTTGCCTTTGCCAAGGGTTTAATCAATGAAGAGCGCTGCCTGCCCCATCGTAAAATTGCCCAGCGGGAAGGAAGACAGGGAAAACTGGTGTGGCCTGTCCCCATATTGCTGAAAACTATGGAATGCTACTGAATGTAGCACTAAAATCCCACCTACCCCAACAAAACTGAGAGAAGGGCTCTGGTTGGTAGCAGAGCACATTGGCTTGCAGTTTGCCATGGCGAGAAATGAGAAAGATGGTGGCACTCCAACTTCTGTGTGTTTCAGAAATGATCTCAGGGTCAGTCCTCATCAGTGATGCTGTGTTCCTGGAGCTAGTGAATGCTCTGAATCAGTACTCGGATGAGGAAGAGGAAGGACACAATGATTCTGAGGTGAAACAGGAGGATGGGAAAGAGGAGCTACCAGTGACAAGGAAAAGAAAGCGAATTGCAGCAGAAGGTGGGTTTGGCCCCCAGAGAAGTGGGGTTTATGTTGGTCACCTTTCCATCCTGCCCTGCCTGAGCACTCTGTGCCACCAATGGGTTGTTAATATGTTGCCAAGAGTAGTTCCAGCTTGACAGGTTCTGTAGCAGAAGAGAAATTATTTGTTCTCACCGTCCACTGTGAACAGGAGAATAAATCACCAGCTTAAAGTGTGGTGAGGACTAATATAGATGAGTCATCTGGAAACCCACTTCCTGGTGAGATTAGCAGAGCTCGATGTTATCTGAGAGGCTGTGGGAGCTCTGCTAGGGGAGGTTTTCAAGTGCAGGTCTGGCATGCACCTGTCAGGGAGGTGTGGGTGGATCTGTTTCTGTGGGAGGCAGGGAGATGGACCTTTTCAAATCCCTTCCAGACCTACTTTCCATGTATTAGTGTTCTTTTTCCCTCACTTGTGCCTCCTGGAGCTCTTTTTGCCTAGAGAAAGTTCTGGTTTGTGGGATTTTCATGTGTCCTCAATGACCTTCTGAATGCTGATAGGTAATTTTGTCTTTGTCCTTGATCTGTAGTGATGCAGGTAGCACAAACAGCAAGACTTTCATGGATGTAGAAAAGCATTGTCTGCAAGTTCTGCCCTGGCAGAAATAAATAGTAATAGTGCTTAAGAAAAGTTGATACTTCCAGCAGTACATCACGCTACACTGAAAGTGGCCTTGCACTGCTTCTGGAAATGCTTTAGCCTGGTTGCAGGACACAAGGTTTATCTGTTGTGCATGGGATTATGTTTCTTTCTTAAAATACAGTCCTGAGCATCTCTGGAATTGCTTTGTGCAAGAAGGAAAGACCCATTCATATCAGCTTGGCTGAGGAAATGTGTCTCTTCTTCTTTGTAGGTAACAAGAAGTGTTCCAAGAAGCGGTTCCCCAATGACATGATATTCACTGCTATTTCTTCCATGTTTCCTGAGTATGGCTTCCCAGAGGATATGAAAGAAAGGTAGAAACTCCCTCCTCTGGTTGGTTGTTACCTTTCTTAGCAAGAGTTGAAATCTTTATTTTAGAGACCAGCACTGGGCTGGCTGAGGCACAAAGCTCGGTGCCTGCAGGCTCCACAGGCAGAGTGTGTTTTGAGTGTTACAAACTGCAGTTTGGCCTTGAGGTACCTGGGCCAGAGCCCAGCGGGCCCAGACAGCAATGCAGGCATATAAAGTGTCACAAATGGGAAAAGCGTGCACATCCCTGGGTGTTTGTGTTTGTCAACAGGTACCGGGAGCTCACGGAGGTGTCAGACCCAAATGTGCTGCCGCCGCAGTGCACTCCCAACATCGACGGGCCATGCGCCAAGTCGGTGCAGCGGGAGCAGTCCCTGCACTCCTTCCACACCCTCTTCTGCCGCCGCTGCTTCAAGTATGACTGCTTTCTGCATCGTAAGTGCCATCTCAGCCGGACGCTTCCCTAGAGTCCTTTCTCCTCAGTTTTCCTCTGCACACCTTGCTTAGTCCATGCTGCAGTCTCTAGAGGGTGGTGCCTCATGAGTTTGCAGTGGGGCCTTAGGAGCTGACAGGTGCCCAGAAGCATTTTGTACAGACGGCTCCACTCTTTGCTCACATGGATGGCAGACTGACCTGCGTGGCCGTCCCCTCTCTGCGCTCAGCACGCCGCCTCCGAGCTCCCAGCAGTTTGTGCAGTAGTCCTGCCGCCACCAGACTTTGCTCTTGCTTTGCAGAAGCTCCTAAGTGAAAGGCATGAATATTTCACTGCCAAAGTCTGGATATGCCCCTGTGTTTTGTTGCCTCACTGGAACCTACAGCTTCGTCTTAGTCATGTTCCTGCGCTTGGTCCTGCCAAAGTCTTTTGGATACTGAGTAGCTGCTGGACCTGCTGTTCTCCAGGTCTAAGAGCTTCTTTGGGAAGTCACAGGACTTTTTCCAGTGAATTATTTATTAAAAGTTATAATATTAAGATCACGTGGTCTTTTTGTTTCAGTGTGAAAGCAGATCTTTTTCCTACGGCCTCTCCTTCCCAAGCTGCCTAGTCCCCACTGTGGGTTGGAGCAGGGCCTACCCCATGGGTCCAGTCACCTCAGGCCCCACTCCCAGGGGAGCCCTCGGGCACACACACTCCTGCTTCCTGTCCCTTGCAGAGTGGGGGGAGATTCTTGGAAAATGCTAATAGTAAAGATAACTGTTACTTTTTCAGCTTTTCATGCTACTCCTAATGTGTACAAACGAAAGAATAGAGAGACCAAGATTGAGCCAGATCCTTGCGGCGCAGACTGTTTCCTCTGGCTGGTATGTTTCTGTGTCACTGCCTTAGAAACAGTGAGAGAAGGGCCCTGGCCAGATCTGCTCTGCAGAGCTCTCTGGATCTTTTTCATAACTTGGATGATTTTTTCAGAATTAGTTCTAGTCCTTGTTGGATTCAGTGGAGCATGAATGCAAATGCAGACCTTACCAGATGCATATTAGCAGATCTCCAACAAAGACTAATTCCAGAGGTGGCAGATGGGAAATCGTGTGACAAATGCTTTCTCTGGACTCAGTGCAGTGTTATAGAAATTAAGTCTGTGTTAAAAAGGAGCTGAGCAGAAGCCAGAAGGATCCAGAGGAGTGGGCTGGGGGTTCAGGGCCAGGGAGCCTCTGCTGACTGGCAGAGGTGCCAAAGGGAACAAAGGAATCTGCAGCACAGGCAGCTGGCAGGGTTTGACACTTGCTGAAGGGACCACACGTGGCCAGCCTCTTCCACCTGCTCTTGGTGGGGGCAGAACAGGGCTTGTCTCAGGGCCTGTGGAAAAGCCTTCCTGCATTCCCCGGTCGTCTGCCACCTGTCTTGTCTTCTGCTCTGCTTGCAGGAAGGAGCCAAGGAGTTTGCTGCATTGCACAACCCCCGATCCAAGTGCTCAGGCCGTCGCCGCCGGCGCCACCACGTGGTAGGCGCATCCTGCTCCAACACCCCAGCTGTCACTGAGACCAGGGAGGGCGACAGCGACCGGGACACAGGCAATGAGTGGGCCTCTAGCTCCTCGGGTATGGTGCCAGTCCTGAGACACCTCACTCCTCTCTGGTGGGCACTGAGGGCAGGTAGTTCCTTGCAGCTGGAGCTCTCTTGGGCTCCCCTCTGCTTCCTGCACAGCTGGAGAACTTGCAGTTAGCTGTCAGTGTTCCCAGCAAACCTGAGGGACGCCAGCCCTGCCCTGCGCTTGCTGCTGTGGGATTCACTGTCCTCTCGCAGGACAGAGGAATGTTGCCAGGCAAAGCAAGAACTTTGCCGGGACCTGCAAAGCCCAGAGCGAGCCCTTGGCTCCTGACACCATGTCTGACCAGAAGCAGGAGTGTGTGGCTGGGAGTGCAGTGCAGGGTTGCAGGGCACTATGGGGAGACCACTGCCCTCCGGGACCATGATGGCCGGGTGCCTTCTTCCAGGATGTGTTTTGCTTAACATCTGCCTTTCCTGCCAGAGGCCAACTCCCGCTGCCAAACCCCCACTAAGCAGAAGCTGAGCCCAGCCTCCTCCCAGCTGTTTGCGGTGGAGACACCACAGGAGCCCGTGGAGTGGACAGGAGCCGAGGAGTCACTCTTCCGCGTCTTCCATGGGACCTACTTCAACAACTTCTGCTCAATAGCCAGGCTGCTGGGGACAAAGACCTGCAAGCAGGTGGGTGCCCAGAGCAGGCGATGCAGCAGCAAGAGAGGGGCCAGGGCTGGAGCCACTTGGTTTTATTTCTGCAAAGCCTGTTGGTTTTATTTCTCTGCCACAAACCTCCCCAAGGAAGGTGCCACATCAATGCTTTTAGAGTTCAGGGTGTTACTCTGCAACAGTGCTGTTGTTGGCGGAGGGAGCCCTGTGTGCCGGTGGGTTCCCTCCCATGCTCGGTGTCGCAGTCAGGTGTGCAGGCACTCGTTTCCCAGGCAGGAGGAGCGACAGTGCCCTTAGGCAGGAAAATGGGGCAGAGCTGCCTCTCTCTGGGCCCAGACCTGGGAGCCCCACTCTGCTTGCTCACACTCTCCTTATGCTTTTGATAAAAAAACTTGAGTGCACTGAACTTGTTTCTTCTTTTTGCTTGTGTGATTTGGTAGGTCTTTCAGTTCGCAGTGAAGGAATCGCTTATAACAAAACTGCCAACAAATGAGTTAATGAATCCATCCCAGAAGAAGAAAAGGAAGCACAGGCAAGTGCTGGACAAGCTTGTTTTGTTCTTAAAATGCAACCAGATCTGCTGCTTTTTGTGCCAGTGCATTCCTGGTAATCCCCATCTGGCTCCCATCTGTGCGCACGTCCTGCTGTCACATGGGGCTGCTGGTGCTGCTGCTGGGCGCTGGCCCTGGCCCAGCTCCAGGGCTGCTGCCCTGGCTGGGGGCTCAGTGGCCCTGCAGCCCCAGGCTCAGCTCGAGGACAGGGCAGCACTGGGTGTTGCCCCCAGTGCCACTTCCTAACAGCAGCCTCAGCTGCCTGACTTGTAACCCACTTTGTGTGCTGATCCCAATGTGTCCGGTAATATTCTGGCTCTGGTGTTTGGCTTGAAGAGTTTCTGCTGCAGCTGCGTCACTCTCATCTCTCCATTTTATGGTGGCTGCTGATCATTAATGCATGAATCTGCCAGGCCTGTCTCTGCTGTGCTGGCTGCTGGTGCCAAGCGGTGCTGGCTGCCTCTCCCTGATGGCTAACACATTTCCTCAACCCTCTCTGCTCCTTTTCCAGGCTGTGGGCTGCTCACTGCAGAAAGATCCAGCTGAAGAAAGGTATCGTTGGCTGTGGCTGTCATGGGAGGTTTGCGAGGGTTGAGTTCTCCAGCTCCAACTGCTGCAGCGGGATGGCCGCATCCTACTCACCAGCCTGGCACGTCCAGCAGCATGGAGGGGAGTGACTACCCAGTCACATCGTGGCTGTGCCAGTGCCTGCTGAGGCTGTATATGCAGCGGGGTTTGCTGCAGCCAGGGGAGGCTGAGGGCTGGTGCGCAGCCCCTCTGTGGACTGGGCTGTGGTCAGTGAGCACAGCCGTGTGTGTGCCTGTGGGAGCTGGGTGCTGCCAAGGTCCCTTCCCAGTGCAGACAAGACAGGGAGCTTGCACCCTGCATGTGCTGCTTTGAAAAGGTTCCTGCAACATGTAGCTTCCAATCTTGTCTCTTCTCTTCTTGTTCTCTTGTTCTAGATAATTCACCAACCCAAGTGTACAACTACCAGCCGTGTGACCACCCCGAGCATCCCTGTGACAGTTCCTGTCCTTGCATCATGACTCAGAATTTCTGTGAGAAGTTCTGCCAGTGCAACCCTGACTGTAAGGAGAGGTCGAGGACTATCAGGCAGGAAAGCAGCCAGCTCTCCTGGCACAGAGCACAGGGAGGGTGCAGAGCTGGGGCTTTCTAGGGGCCTACTTTGTTCCTGTACTCGCTGCTCTGTCCATCCATGGCAGTTCTGTTAGCAGCCTGCTGAAGTCCAAAGAGGAATGGTTCTGTGCTGCCCTGCAACTCCTGGCAGCTGAGAGGCACTCTGTTAGTGTTCGTCCCTGTGTCTGTATCCTATGGGTGCTGCTGCTGGTCCCCTGAGAGCAGCATATGCCTCCAGCAGTTAGGGTGGGCGTTGGGTCACTGCGATGGATACAACAGCCAGACTTTGTTCTGTCTCTGCCCAAGGCCTGCCAGGGTGAGACCTGGCTGGGGAGAAGCATCTGGGACAGGGACCCTGCATGGCCCCTCTGTTCGCTGCCCAACCTCACAGTGCAAACCCATGGTTTTGTGTTGCAACAGGTCAGAACCGCTTCCCAGGCTGCCGCTGTAAGACCCAGTGCAACACCAAGCAGTGCCCCTGCTACCTGGCTGTGCGCGAGTGTGACCCAGACCTCTGCCTCACCTGCGGCGCTTCAGAGCACTGGGACTGCAAGGTAGTCTCCTGCAAGAACTGCAGCATCCAGCGAGGCCTCAAAAAGGTATTGACAGCTCTCTGCCTCTGGGCAGAGCTGATACACAGCTGCTGCTGCTGTGTGGGAGGGGGGCAACGACTTCCCTGCAGCTGCTAGAGTGCCAAAGTCTGGAAAAGAAGCCTGCTCTGCCCTGGTCCTCTGCAGCACTTACTCTGGAGCAGGGACTGTAGATGTGAAAACCAGGAGATGGGAGTTACATGAGGAATGATGAGAGTAAGGGGGTGTATAAAGTAACTGCAGAGAAAAGTTTAGTCTTGTATTCTGCTGGTCAGGGCAAGGGATTGCACATAAAAAAAAAAAAAGAGGAATTCAGAGAATATTGCAAATTAGCATGTGTCAAGTCCTGTGCAGCTCCACATAATGGTGTAAGTCTGTAGGGAGCTGTGTGTCACCATAACAAGGGGATGGACACTGGCTCCCCTCTGCCCCCATGATCTGGTGTGCTGGGAGGTGCTGTACCTGCCAACTCTCCCCATTTCCTTTAATTTTGATTCCAGCACTTGTTGCTGGCCCCATCAGATGTGGCTGGCTGGGGGACTTTCATCAAGGAGGCTGTGCAGAAGAACGAGTTCATCTCTGAGTACTGTGGCGAGGTCAGTGCTACTGCCTTTGCTGGGGCTGCACGCCCGGTACACAGGGGCTGCGTGTAGGGGGACAGCTTCCTTTGGCTGTGGGGTACCTGCCTTCCCCAGCTTGGCTGTGCCCATGGGCTCCCTCTGACCAGGTTTGGAGAGCGAGCCTTGTGCTGTCTAGGTACAGGTCTCAGTACCTCTGGCACTCCACTGTGGAGGAGTGTGTTGTGTGTGTGCTGCTCCCTGGGAGCCCTGCTCTGTCCTCTGCCCACTGCCTAGGAGCCCCAGCAAGCTCCTTCCTGTGAGGTGGGAGGGAGAGCAGGAGGGTGTTTCCAGGAGGCAGGTGAGCTCCTGGCTCAGCCCTCAGCTGCTGCATCTCCCAAGGTGTTCTCCCTCTACAGCTCATTTCACAGGATGAAGCTGACAGGCGAGGAAAGGTCTACGACAAGTATATGTCCAGCTTCCTCTTCAATCTCAACAATGGTAACTTCCTGAGGTTGCCAGGGGTGGAGAGGCCAGGGCTGCTGGCCGGGTGGGCAGGCTCAGCCCACCTCTGGGTGACAGGCCTGGCCTTACACCAGAGTTTTCTTTTCTTTTTCTTTAATAGATTTTGTTGTTGATGCTACTCGCAAAGGAAATAAAATCCGCTTTGCCAACCACTCAGTGAACCCCAATTGCTATGCGAAAGGTGAGATCCCCCTGCCCAGCCGGGCCAGGCAGCCCTGGTGCTCTGAGAGCTCCAGCCCAAGCTGGGGCTGTGCTTCTCTGATACTGCATCTCTGGTTGCAGTTGTGATGGTGAATGGAGACCACCGGATTGGTATCTTTGCCAAGAGAGCCATCCAGGCAGGAGAGGAGCTCTTCTTTGACTACAGGTACTTTGGCCAGTGGGGACTTTGGGCTGCAGGGTTGACTCCATCTTCTCTGCAGGTTTGTGGGGGAGCATGGGAGGTCACTGCTGCAGCCATGACTTCTTGTCCTGTAGGTACAGCCAGGCAGATGCCCTGAAGTATGTTGGCATAGAGAGGGAGACGGACATCATCTAAGCTCCGGGGTGTTCCTGGCATACCTTGCTGCTGCACCTTGTAAGCAATGCCATGTTTGCTTCACGCTGACATGACTGCTGCTGTTCCTGCTGCTGTGTGTGTCACAAGTGCTACTTTCCATCCAGACAGCAGAGAGACTCGGAGCAGGAGTGTGAGCAGTCCCTGGGCCCCGGCTGCTGTCCCAGGGTGGTTTCCCATCTGCCCCAGCTGGCTGGGAAACAGGGACTGCCCAGCTGTGGCTGGAGTGGCACCAGGGGATGCCTGGGGATGGGCGAGCAGCACTATGCAACACGATACTTTGAGTAGGGGTGCCACTGAGCTGGGTAGAGGACGATGTTACAGTCACTGCCTGTGGTGACCTAGGGGAGGCTCCTCAGAAACCTTCCTTGGGCTTTGTGACCCCCTGGCCCTGGGAGTAAAGGGGAAATATACTCTGACAGGGTGAGATTTAGCCTTGGCACCCTGTGCAAAAAGGAAACAAAAAAGCACTTTAAACTAATCCTCAGCTGGTGCCTGGGCCCTGTATTTTGCGCTGGGGTGGAGGGACTGCAGGTGTCTGAGGTGTCCTGCATCCGTCAGCACCTCTGCAGGGATGCTGCTCCAGGCCCTGGGACAGGGCAGGCTGGATGGGGCCTGGGCTGATCTGAAGGTTGGGGCTGTCCCCTGAGAGCCACATATGCCACCAGCTGCCTGTCTGGCCTGGTGCAGGATGCTGGGCTGTGCTTCACCCAGTATCCCAGGCTGAGTTCCCAGGATGACATGGGGAGCCTGCCTGAGCCCTGACCTGGCTCCAGGGCCCCAGCTCTCTCCCAGCTGTTTAGTCCAAGAACACACAGAGGTGCCGGGTTTGCCTGGGAGCCACACCCTCCCTGGCCCAGCCCTCACCATGCTTTCCCATGGCAGGCCAGGCTGTCTGTCTGTCATTCCCGTTGTCTGTTACGGGCCCCTGGAGCTTGGAGGTGTTTAGGTCTGTCTGGAGCAGTGCTTGTATCCCAGCACCTGCCTGAGCCTTGCTCCTTGCCACTTCCCTCCGCTCAGCTCCTGCCAACCCTGCTCTTGCCTCAGCGTCTTCTGCCACTTTGGCCATATCTGCACTATGCCAGGCTTGTGTCTGTGGTTTGTTGACGGTGAATAATGGTAATAATAATGCACTTTAAATAACATGGCTTGTAGCCTTTGTCATAATAAAGTGGTAGCAAAGACCCTCCCCTACTTGCTGGCCTCTATTACCCTGGGGAGCAGCTGGCAGCAGCCTGTTCCCTGACTGTCCCCTGCCTGCTGGGCTCAGCCTGGCTGTCCCCGACGTGGCTCCCAGGGTCCAGGGGGAATCACAAGTGGCCTAAATCACACACGGGTCAGGGTGCAAAGGGGCAGAGGTTCATGGTGGGGAGAGCAGGACATGATGTGTATGTGCAGCAGCAGCTGAGCTGCCTCCAGCCATGGCTCACTATGCCCTGCATGGTTCTGGGACTAGGAATTGCCGTTGTCCATGTGGTCCCTCACTTGGTGCAGGCTGAGCAGGGGTGGGAGGTGAGGATCTGCCCAGGCTGCCAAGGTGAAGGCTGCAGGGTGTCAAACACCATCACTCTGCCTTTATTTGATTATCTTCACATCTCATTCAACAGAACAGGTTTTTTAAAAATAAAGTGCCCAGTGGAGCCAGGCCTTTGGGTAGATAAATGCATTTCTGTAACATCATCTTACCACAACACAGCAAGTGAACAGGAGCTTTCCCTGGGCTGGAGGTAATCGGCAGAACTGGCACTTCATACAGAGAAGTAGCAAACTACAGACCATGTACCAGGACACGCGGAATATCACGCCCACAGGAGCTTCCATTTGGTTTTTTATACAAACCGATAGAATAAAAAAAACAGAGTGTAGTAGAATATCCAGCAACAAAAACGGTAGAAAGGATCTGTACCTGATCTTATGAAAGCAGCATCTCAGCAAGGTGCGGTGGCGGCATGCGCGGCGCCGGTGTGGAGTATTGCTTGGCACCCCGGCTGTGCGGGGCCAGTGCTTGTGGCTCTGCGTGGTGCTGGCGAAGCGAGCAAAGCAGCGGGTCATCTACGTGGGCAGCACTAGCGGGCGGCGGCAGCAGCCGGGTGCCCCAGCCAGAGGGAGGGTGGGTGCTGGGCCTGGGGGTCCCCGACAGAGGCCAGGCAGGATTTGGCAGCTGTAGAGGCAGCAGCCTGCCTCTGGCATGGGGGCTGTCGGCATGTCCAGGGCGAGCGAGGCTGGGTCTCAGCGGATCGTGGCTGCACTCCAGGGGCCGGTCGGTGGCAGCCGTGGGGAGGAGGTGCCGGTCAGTATGGTCTGGTCAGTCTGGAGGTGGGTGTTGGCAGTTCAGGTGTGCTCGGCCCTTTGGTCCCACGACGCTCGCTCTTTCCTGGGCGCCTCCCGGGGCTCCGGGGGCTGTGAGCCCATCCCACCCCCGGCCCTGCTATTCCCCTCTCGCCTCCTCCAGGATCTGGGGCAGGTTCTGGTCCTTGCGTGCCGACAGCGGCTTGGTAGCACTGCCATAATCCTGGATGGCCTTGGGCTCGTTGGTGTGGTAAGAGCCCTTGTAGCGGTGGTGATAGAAGTACAGTAGCACCAGCAGCCCTGCCAGCAGCAGGAGCAGGAAGATCACTACTGTGGGGAAGAGACAGCAGTGAGGAGTTGGGGAGGAGCCACAGGGCCGTGCCAGTGTGCAACACCAGCCAGAGGCTTCACTTACATCCAATGATGATCCCAATCCAGCCATCATCATGCACATGGGGGAACTCTGCAGAGACAGAGTAGGCAGCTGAGACCAGGCAGCAAGGTCTCATGCTGGAGCATCCCTTCTGCAGCTGGTGCTTGACAAGGGCTCCATCCCCACCAGGCTCCCACCACAGCACTCACCTGTGCCCATGTACCAGGGGTCCATTTCAGGAGGGATAAGGAGGGTGCTGAGGGGGAGCATTGAGGCACAGCTTGACTCCACCAGTTCCCCTCGGATGCTGTAGGGCCGCAGGGCACTGGTGGGATGGAAGATGGCTTTGAGGGGCACAAGGGTATTGAATTTCACCCCTGAGAGGCAGCCTGAGAAGCCAGGTGTGTTGTAGCGCTGGATCTCGGGGTCAATCACGCCAGTCTCTGTGGGGCCACAGAAGGAGATTACTCATCCTTCCTGGAGAGCAGAAGAGACCCCAGAGATCCCAGCATGGGACCTCAGATGAGGGCAAGACCCAGCTCACCCATCACACGCCCCAGGTACAGGTTTTTGGGCGAGTCCAGCTTGCTGTCCACAAACAGGGAAAACTGCTGCTCCATGACTGGGAGATAGTCCACCTGGCAGGTAGGTGCACAGCATCAGTGCCCACAGAGCCACCCTGCCCATGCCCCCTCCCAGCCTGACCTGAAGCCCCCAGGCCCCGCTGGAAGGGTGCCCTGGACCGTACCTGGGTGTACAGTGTGCGGTGCAGGCGGGTGATGTTGACACGGTGGGGCCGCCCATCTGTCACTGGCTTGTTGGTGAGAGTGAAGACATAGGGACTAGTGCCGAGCTGGTAGCGCAGCTGTAGGCTCCCTGTGGGCAGCACAGGGCTGTCAGCAGGGCTGGACCTCTCAGTGGGTATGTCCACCCCATCTATAGGGTTGGAAAGTGGCATCCACAGAGAGGAGCATTCTATGCAGACTCGTAGGGGAGGATCCTCCTACAGGCTCTGGGTGGGCCCTCACCATCATCTTTGATGAGCACGGCCATATAGTCCTTGACAAAGGTGCTGACGTAGAGCAGCACAGCGGGTGCTGAGGTGGTGCTGAAGCTGAAGCTGACCTCCTCGCTGGTGAGGTTGTAGCCAGGCAGTGGCTGCCAGGGGCTGCTCACAATGCTGGCGAACTCGCGGGCGGCATACAGTGACATGGGCAGGATGTTGTACCGCACCCAGGTGCCCTCCTCGAAGTACCCACCGATGTCTATGGGAGATACTACACGGTGAGGGGAGCGCCAGCTCCTCACCTCTCCCACCCCACAGAGCACAGCCACTCACCGTGGTTGCAGAAGGGTCCCGTGAAGGCAGAGATGCTACAGTTGCAGGTGTAGTGGCTGTAGCGCTCGACACAGAGCCCACTGTTCTGGCAGGGCACTGGCGGGTCCTGGCAGTAGCCAGTGCAGTTGACCCGCACACCCTCCGTCTCGTTGGCTTTGCCCTCCAGGTTGAGCGTCACCCCGTTCATCCGCAGTGCCCGCAGGCACCCCAGGAACGGGCGCATCTTGTGCTCTGCTGCGCCTGCAGCGGGGCCAAGACTCAGCGCCCTGTGGCACATGGGGACCTGGGGGTGCAGGGACATAGCCAGGGGCTCTCACCGACGTAGAGGGGCCTGTCGAAGTCCAGGTGGACGAAGCTCTGTGAGGGAGCCGGCCGCACCACCCAGGGCAGCTTGTCCACCCGCAGCCGTGCCAGCTTGACGTTGAGCTCAGCCTTCACCTGGTGCCACTCATCATCATTCCAGGGTACCACCGACCGCACCGTCAGGTTCTCATCCCCATTCCCAATGTCGTATATAAACACCACATCCCTAGTGGCTGCAAGAACATGGTGTTGAGAAAAGGCCCCAGCCCTACTGCCCCAAACAGCCCTGCACCCTCTGCTCTCCATACTGTTGAGCTCAATGCGGATGTAGTATCGGGAGCCTGGGTTCTCCAAGAAGACTCCAGAGAGAGCAGTGGTCTTGAAGTAGAAAGAGATGTCAAGGCTGTGGTTGGCCTGGAAGGTGGGGAAGATCAGGGCTGCACCCCTGTTGAAGGAGACGGTGTTCCAGGTGTTGCCTGCAGGGAACGGGAGGGGCAGTGAGGGTTGGGCAGGGTCCCTCCATGTGGGATCCCACAGGCAGGTGTAAGCACTCTGTAGGCAGGGGATGTTCTGTGGGGCTGGTCACTTACGGTCTCCATAGCACCGCAGGGGCCCCAGCAGGAACTGGGCTTCAGAGCCAGTGCGGTTGGTGTCTCCAACCACAACCTGGGTCACAGGCAGGTGGTCCACAAAGGTCAGCAGACCTTTGTCTGTCCTCCTGCAAATGTGAGTGCATCAGAAGGGCCATGAGGTGTTTCTGTCCCTTTGCCAGTCCACAGTCCTGTTACCACCATCTGTGCACCCCAGAGTCTGTGCCCCCCGTGATTGCAGCCTCCACCCCACAGTTCCTGTTCCACAGCCCCCACCGCTCACCAAATCGCATGGTCGGCATCGCAGTTGCAAAAGTACTGGGGGTCAGCACAGTTCTTGTCCAACCCACAGGCGCAGCGCTGGATGCCCGGTTGTGAACCCCCCCAGTAGTAGTGCCGCTCGTCGTTCCGACCCATCCAGAAGGTGAAGGGCAGCCCGGCTACAGGCACAGAGGACGGTCAGGGCACAGTCCTGTGTCATGGCCCTGCAGCACAGCCACGCAGCGCAGCCCCACTTCTCCCGGCACTCACAGGGAGTGTTGAGCAAGCGGGAGTTGTAGCAATGGAGCTCGATGCGCTGCTCGCAGTACTCAGATCCATTGGCCAGAGCTGAGACCTCGGCCCAGGAGGCGTTCCAGTATTCCACAGCTCCCAGGTAGGGCTGGTCCACACTGGAACCTGTCACCCGTGTAGCATAGTGACGGTTGTGCCGAATGATGGTCCACGCTCGGTCCTCTGCAGTGAAAGGAGAGATTTTAGGACTTGAGGGCAGGACAGCCCTGCTCCCTCTATCCTGTTCCAGCTCCAAGACACAGGCAAGGGCTGGTTCCCAGGGGCACTGGACAGAGGGACGCCCCTGCCTTCCTGCTATCCCCACCTCGGATGTCGCAGTACACTGTGAAGGGCTTGAGCGGCCCACTGCCATCTGGGTCGATGGTGTAGTTGCCTGAGGTCTTCCCGCTGACCCGGTAAGCATCACATGATTCCTTGTAAAGGGCTGGAAGAGAAGAATGGAGTTGAGGTCGGCGCAATGGAGGCAGCAGTAGGGGCCACGGTTGCCCCTGCTGTCCCTGACCCACAAGGCTGCAGACTCACATTTGTGGCAGGTTTCCCCCTTGTACCCTGTCAGATCACAGATGCACATGAAATCATCCCAGGATTGGATACAGCGGCTGTCATGCTCACACAGGTTGGGAGTGCACCTGAGGGCACAGAGGGCTCCTGTCTCAGCACCAGCACAGCCCCCCGGTGCCCCCCCACTCCCAGGCAGCAGCCTTGTCCCGGTCAATACCTGTCCGTGATCCCACAGACATTGAAGAACACGTTGTGGTACTGTGCCAGCCGGTGCTGCACCAGCAGCTCCACGTCCACTGGCTGCATGTCTACATTCAGCATCTGCAGGCAGCCGTGGAAAGCCGTCTGGTTTGACCGGCAGCCAGTGACTGAAGCCGGCTTGGGGCAGCCTGCAAGACAGATCAGGGTGAGCAGCTCTCAGGCAGCCATTGCCCTGGACCCCGCCCTGCTGCCCACCTCCAAAGAAGTACTGGCTGCCAGTGCGCAGCTGGAAGGGGTGCGCCACGCGAAACTCAGCACCATCATCATCATCAATAGTCACCACAGCTGAGCCATCCCGTGCCACCAGGTGCACCGAGTGCCAGAAGCCATCATTCAGATGATGCCCTGTGTGGAGAGGAAGGTGATGGGGAGGCTCCACTGCCAGACTGACCCCCTGCTCCATGCTGGCTCCCCAGCCCACCTGCAGCAAACTCCAGCTTCTTCTTGCCAGGCTGGGCAATGGAGACATTGACCTGCCCCTCACTCAGCACCATCTCGAGGGAGCCCAGGCGGTCAGAAAAGCCAGTGTAGAGCAGGAGGCCAACATTGTCCCAGGAGCGGAAGCGGAAGCTGACAGCCAGGCGGTTCCTTCGTGGGATCCCCGGCACCCACACGTAGTTGTTGATACCAGCAAAGGTGATGGGGGTGTTCAGCTGGTCCTGGCAGTAGTGGCCCACTCTGCCCTGGGAATGACCACGGGAGGGGATGAGGAAGTGAATGTTCCCATGGAAGGGATGCCCTCTCATCCCCACCGTACTGGCCTCAATCATGCCCAATTGATCCCAACGCCTGGCAGAGCCAGGCAGGCGCCCCAGGCCATGGACAACCTTGCACGGTCAAACCGGTGCCGCTTGGCTGAGCACGGTCACTGCCTGGCCCCATGTCACCCCGCAGCATGCAGGGAACCTGGCCCCAGGGTAGGGGTCACCCCACAGTGGGACTAAGGACCTCCAGGAAAGGGGTCCCCCCACAGCAGGGAGAGGACTCCCAGAGAAGAGGCCACCCCCCAGGCTGGACCTCAAAACGAATGTTGGGTCGCCGGTGCCGGGCCAGGTCAGCGATGTTGACCCCGTTGAAGATGATGTTCTCCACACAGCCCCGGAAGTTTTGCCGGTAGGTCAGGTGCTGCTTGTCATGGTCAATCACCCCTCCAAAGAATATCTGGGAGACAGAGGGAAGATGTCAGCCCCTCTTTGAAGAACACCACAGGTCAACATCCTGGCAGCCTCCTGCCCACTGCACCCACCTCGGTTTCGAGATCAAGCTGGTCGAAGGTGCCATGGCAGCGGAAGCGCTTGACCTCCCCATCCAGCGTCAGGTTGACATGGTGGCCAAGACGCTCAATGTGCAATGAATGCCAGTGCTGGTCATCCAGGAGGCTGCCCATCGCCACCGTTGTGTGGGCCTCACTGGCATGCAGTGGGCTGCTGCCTGGGGAGGACCAGCATCAGCCAGTGGCCCTGTGGCCCCACACCCCCAGCCCCTGCCCCCAGCTCACCTAAGCTGATGTGCAGGAGGAGCTGGGCCTTTTTGAGCTCCACTGTGATATAGTCACCCTGTGAGCCCTCCCCGTGCATTAGCACCCCATCCTGCTCCAGTGTCTTGAAGTTGAAGGAGATGTCATCCTCGAAGGTACTGACCCTCTTGGCTCGGAAACGGTAGGAGATGGCATCATCCCCGTCAAAGTAGAGCACATGTGACCCTGGGGAGAGCAGAGCAGCCCCACCCATGTCACTGCCTGCAGCAGCAGGTGCCCTGGCATGGGGAACACACCCTTTTGCTATGGTCTATGCCATAGCTGCAGATTGCTTGGGCACAATCCCTCTGAGAGAAGTTTCCAGGTGTGCCAGAACCAGGGTCCCACCATGCAGGGCTGCTGGACCCCCTGGCCAGGTACTCACGGTAGGGGCAGCCATAGAGGCCCAGACGCAGTCCAATCTTCCCACGCGGGTTCCAGGCCACCGGAATGATGCGAATGTAGCGTGCAAGGATGGGGTAATGCAGGTCGTGCCGCACCACCCCGCTCTCATTCACGTTCCCAAAGAATGTCTGGGGATAAAGGGTCTCTATCAACACCTTTCTCCAGGCCAGGGGTCTGTACTCCCCTCAGAGGGCTCCCTCTCCCAGGGAATCCCGGGCTCCCCCCTACCCAGTTGCTGCCCTGCTGGAAGAAGGGTTTCCAGCTCGTAGGGTGGTCTCCATAGAGCACAATGTAGCGTGTAAGCCAGTCGTAAGTGTTGAAGGTTCCCTGCGTAGCCACTGCGTTGATCCGGTGCTTTTGCATCAGGTCTATCTGGAGCCAGGGCTGCTTGTCCCGGGGGTCGGGGGACCAGCCGCTGGTGCCTGCAGAGGGAGCGGCTCAGCGGGTCCCACAGCCACACAGCCATCGACCGGCTCCCGACTGAGCCGGGGCTGCCTACTCAGCCCCACCACAGCACCTGACTGGACCCCTCAGTCCCGCGAGAGGAAAAGCCTGGCTGCGGACACCCCCTGCCCACGTTCCCTGCCCCGCCTGCATCCCAGTTCCGCGGGAGGACTCACTGTGCAAACGGGCGAAGCTGGCCGAGTAGAAGATGTTATATCTGGAGGAGGCACCGATGGAGTAGGAGTAAAGGGGAGCAACGAGCTCATCATAGCAGGGTCCTGGGGGGAGAATGGCGCTGAGGGCGGGCTCGGGGCACTAAACTGGGCATTGTCCCTGTGGGAGCTCCTCCGTCCCAGCCCTATGGACCCTGAGGACTCTGGAGAACCCGCGGCTCCCGCGGGCCGGCAGAGATGCCGGCCCGCTTTGCTCTCCCCTCCCACTGCAGCGGAGCTGACACACCTCTGCGGGCCCCGACGCCGGCACTAGCCGCCTCCGCACTGACGTGGGCGACGGGACCCCCCGCTCTGCCCCGCCCCGCCGGGGAACGACCCCTCGCGGGAGCCCAGGAGAACCCGGGCAAACCCTCGCGGCACCGGCAAAAGACCCTCCGGAGGGGCCGGGGTCCTGAACTCCTTGCAGGGACCCCTACTGGGTCGGACGGAGCCCGGGGAGCCCAGGAGCATCCCCAGCCATCACTGCAGGAACCGTGCTGCATCACCTCTCTGTCCATCGCGCCCCGACTCTACTGCTCCCTGTCCCACCGCCCCCCGCCTCGATGCTCCTTCGCCCCGGCCCCGGCGAAGGGACCCCGGGTGCGGGCTCAGGGGGCCACGGGGAGCTGCCCGGTGTAACTCGGGCCTCGCCGATCCCCGTTCCCTAGTGCCGGTACCGGGGCGGGCCCGGTGCAGCCCCGCGGCGGGGCCAGTCCGGCAGTTAGCGGGGCTGGCCGAGGTCCTGGCGGAGCCCGGCTGGTCCCGTGGGGCAGTCCCGCTCGCTTCGGCATCCCCGGGCATCTCGGATCCTCGGGGCGTCCCAGTTCCCCCGGGTCCCCAGAGGCTGCGGTCGGGCGCGGGGCCGCCGCCGGCGGGGGTGCTGCGGCGGGGCCGCCCCGGGTGGGGCGCGGTCGGGAGAGCCCGGACGCCCGTGTCCGGTGGTGACCTTGCG
>VZRN01000234.1:445619-460437 GCA_013397935.1 Dasyornis broadbenti
TACGGCGAGGCGGAGCGGGAGGCGGACGGCGAGGCCGAAGAGGAGGAGGAGGCGTCCTTCGAACTCCGCGCCCAGGGAGACCAGGTGGGGCTGACACCGGCTCTGGGACGGCCACCGGGACGAGCACCGGCGCCGCCGCCCGGGTGGTCCCTCGGGGCGCAGGGGTGGGTCGTTCTGGCTGGTGCGGGCGAGCCACAGCCCAGGGAAGCCTCCGTCGCAGGAGCCGCTGCCGGCTAGGTGCAGCCGGAGCCGGGCGCTGCCTGCTCCTGCCTGGTTCGGCCTGCGCTGCCCACTTCTTCGGACAGGAGCTGCGGGGCTGCCGTCCCAGACCCGCGCCTAACCTGCACCGGCCCGGTGCGCGGAGGGGCCCCGGACTGCTCTGCCGTAGCAGGCCGGGTCTGTCCCGGGAGCACGTGCCGGGCGCGGAGAGCGGGCCTGGATCTCCCCCGCTCCCGCTGTTTCCTCTCTGGAGGGAAACGGATTGGCGGAAACCGGTGCTTCCTCCGGCCGGGCTGCGTGTGCTACGGCTGATAGCGCGGAGTGCGGGGGGAACCCCGGCTCCCGGCGTCCCCTTGTCTGTCCCGTCGGTATTCTGCACCAAGGGCCGTGGGGCCGAGTCCCAGCCCGGACTCGGGGAACACAGTGGGTGGTGACAGTCTAGTCCTGCTTGCTGTGGCTCCTCTCCCCTGCCCACTGCGGGGGATGTAGCACCGCCCTGGCTGCACAGGGCTGGGGGCAACCCTCAGCCCCCTACACTGTCGGTCCCCTAGCAGCAGGTCCCGTTTCCCAGCACTGACAGCCACGTGACACGGTGGGAAGTGGGGACAGTGACAGGGCTGGAGCTGGGCCCTCTGGGAACTGGTGGCAATGCCAAGGGCACGACTATGTCAGGAACCGTCTTTGGGCTTCCCGCATCCCATGGGCCGCACTGGCTCCGGGCTGGCGTGGGTGGCTGGTGACGCCAGCTCCCCCGAGAGCCCTTTGCTGTGGCCAGGGGGTCCTTGGAAGTCCACAGTGCCGACCGCCCCTTCATGGGAGCGTGGGAGCAGCTACCCTGGCCCTGTTGCTGCAGCTCCTCTCCTGTTTATTTATATCTCTGAGAAGGAGCCGGCTGCCACTGCTGCCTCCTCTGTACTGCCCACAAGAAACTGGGCACTCACTCCATGCTGGTAGCTCTGAGGAGCGTCTGAGGGCCTCCCCAGCCTCAGCAGCGGGACAGTGTCTGGAGATGCTGGCGCCATGCACGGATACCAGCAGTGTGTGACAGGTGCCCTTAATGCCACAGGTCAGTGGTGCCCAGCCCTGCCCCACAGCACAACCATACCTGCGGCAGCTCCCCCCTCCCTGTCACTATTTTTAGCATCTGTCTCTTTTTCTTGGTGTTGCGTGCTCTGGCCTGTCATGCCTCTGGCTGCCCTGTTGGGCTGCAGCTGGCAGAAGCTCCCATGCATCTCCCAGGACAGCATTGCCGGTACTTCCATGTCCCCGCACCCCACTCTGCTGGGTGCCATGCCCAATCCGGTGCCTGCCTGTGCCTGGGCTCTGCATCGTGTCCCAGCATGTGTGCCAGGGTTATCACGTGAGCGGCACTGTCCATGTCAAGTTGTGCTGCGTGAGGAGGAACTGACCCTGTCCTGCTGCAGGGCCAGGGACTTCCCAGTGCTGCGTCCCACCGCCGCGGGCAGGAAGCCAGTGGCCCCATTACAATGGGACTTTGTGCCGTAAGCGTATTACTCAGCACTGACCTTGTGCAATTCTGCACGGTATTCAGCCAGCCGGGTCAGCTGAGGACACATGGCCAGTGCGCCCGCCGGCTGTCCCCACACCCAGGGTGCCCCAGCTGCAGCCCTGCTCCAGCCTTGGTCTTGCGGGTGCCAGGGCTCTTCCGCCCCATGGCAGTAGGATATGAGCCTGTCCCTCTGGACCCAAAGCTGGGTTGATGAGGAGGCATACTGTCATGGGGGCGATGATTGGGGTGCCAGCTAATGACCGTGGGGCTGAGACGTCTCCTTCCTCCCCAGGGATCCCTGGAGGTGAGCCTGAGCCAGCCCACCCGTAGCAGCAGTGGCTCAGAGCGGTGAGTGATCCCCTGCCTCTGGCCTGCATTGTGTCCCTTGTGTGGTGCTGCAGGAGCTGGGGGGCTGGCATGTTATGGGAGGTTGCCCTGGTGCTGGTGTGCATTGAACCATCCTGCTCACAGAGCTAGCACCAGGCTATGCTGCTCTCAGGTAGAGCAGGGAGTGACAGAACCGGGACTGCCATGCTTGTCCCCATCCCTGGCGCGTCCTCAGGCATGTCTCCATCCCTCTGCCTTGCCAGATAGCTTGACTGCCTCAGGCTTAGCCAGTGGGACTGTGCATGGCTCTTTCTGTGCCAGGAGGCTCTGCCAGGCTGTGTCCATCAGCAGAGGCTGTGCCCTGGGGTGGTCGGTGCTAAGGAAGATGGGGTGCTGGGGCACAGGGGCCTGCTCGCTCCTTGTACTCGCAGTACTGACACTGCTGCCAACATTCCTTCCTGGTTGTTCATTTTCCGAATTCCTTGGCAGGGCCAAGACTGCAAACAGCTTATTTTTAGCTGGGGTCATTTGCACCCAATGACTCTGCCGTGTTCCCACCACAGGGCTGTGGGGTGTCTAGAGCCCCTTGGGACTCAGCTCACCCCAACCCCCAGGCCAACTGCCTGCTCAGTGGCTGTGGGAGACAGCTGCAGGCACCTGAGCTCAGCCCCATGTTGTCCTCAGGTCCCTGCTTGTTGCAGAGGAGATGCGCAGCCTCATTGTGGAGAAGGGCCCAGGACCAGTGGAGGATGACCCTGAGGCTCTCGTGAAAGGTGGGATTGTACTCCAGCTGCAGCTGGTCCCATCACAGAGGGATGGTCAGACCTGGGCAGACCTTTCCCTGTGCGGAGAAGCTGGTGGGGTGGATGGTGCTATCAGTGGGGGCTGAGGGTTCCCCTTTACAGGCTGGCTGCAGCGGGAGATGCGGGGCTGCATGAAGACCCCCTGGATCCGTCCTCGGAAGTACTGGTTCGTGCTGACACCCGACTCCCTGGACTACTACAGCAGCAATGAAAAGGGGGCCAGGCGGCTGGGCTCCCTTGTGCTCACCAGCCTTTGCTCCGTGCTCTGGCCAGACAAGCAGCTCTACAAGGAGACGGGTGAGGTGCCTATGCCCCTTGGCTGGGCTGCCGGCCCCTTGTGCCCTGTGTCACCCTCCCAGCCCTGAGGGCTTCTTTCACCCGGAGGAGGGGCTTTGCCAAGCACTGGGCACTGAGCCAGCCTGGCTGGGGTGGGGGCCCTTGGGCAGCTGGTGGACTGTGGGTGAGTGGGTTTGTCCCTCGCAGGCTACTGGAGCGTGACGGTGTTTGGCAGGAAGCATTGCTACCGCCTGTACACGGAGCACCTGAACGAGGCTGTGCACTGGGTGTGCGCTGTGCAGAAGGTCATTGACAGCAAAGCGCCTGTCCAAACGCCCACCCAGCTGCTCATGCGTGATGTTGAGGTGAGCCCATGGCACTGGGCTGCCCACGCCCATAGCCAGCACTGGGATGGATGTTTGGGGCCTTGCATGCCCCGGGGTGGTGGTGGGGGTCTGTGCCAGGCACTCAGCCAGGTGACCCCTCTGCAGCTGCTGCCATCGCTTTGCCCCCCCAGGAGCACAGAGACAGCCCTGAGGTTCTGGAGCAGATCTATCGCTGCAACCCCATCCTGCGCTACACCTGTGGTCCGCTCTACGCTCCCCTGCTGCCCTTCCCCTATGGCAGCCTGGACCAAAGTGGTGAGGGGCAGGTGGGGGGCACAGAGCTGGGTCCTGCACCCTAGGCTGGTAGCAGTGATGGCTGGGCTGGAGACTCCATGGGACACGTGGGCACTGGGCTGGGGCCTGGCTGGCCCTGGGTGTGAGGACAGTGCTCAGCTGCTGGCGTGGAGAAACTGGGAAAGACCACGGGGCTGTTAACCCTCATCCCATCCCACAGCCCCTGGCCCCCACCGCTACACCACGCTGCGTGACGAGGCTGTGAAGCTCTTCAACTCACTGCAGCAGCTGGAGTCAGAGCGGGACCCAGTGCCACTGATGCAGGGTGTCCTGCAGACCTGCCTGGACCTGCCACCACTGGTGGATGAGATCTACTGCCAGCTGGTGAAGCAGACTACGGAGCCACCGGCGCCAGGAGGGCAGGGCGACCTGCACTACTGGCAGCTCCTCACCTGTATGAGCTGCACCTTCCTGCCCTCCCTGCCTGTCCTGCGCTTCCTGCGCTTCCACCTGGACAGGTGAGTGTCAGGGGTGCCAGTTGCCATCAGGGAGCTTGCTAAGTGCCGAGCACTCCTCAGATCAGTGCCACCATGACCCTTCTGGCATTTCTTGCAGGACAGAGAACCGTTTCCCTGCCTCGGAGATGGCCGAATACGCCTGCTTCATCCGGGAGGCACTGAGAAAGACAAAGGGGCGGGAGTGTGTGCCCTCTCTGGAGGAGATCCTGGTGCTGATGCAGCGGCAAGAGATGATCTGCACAGTGCACTGCCCTGGGGCGCCTGCCTGCAGCGTGGCCATCAGTTCCCACACCACAGCCGAGGAGGTGAAGGGTTACGGCTGTGCCAGGCAGGGGACTGGGAATGTTTTGGCACACAGGGCTGGGTGGGCAATGTGCCACAGCAGGTGAGCAGCTCTTGCGGGTCTCTCACAGCTGAGCCATAGTAGAGAGGGCCAGGAACTGTCTGCCTTTGCTCACCATGACTTGTCCGTGTTCCTTTGCAGCCCTGAGTGCTGTGGCCAGAGACGCGTGGTCTCACCATTTTATTGCCTTTGTCTCACCCAGGTGGCCCAGGAGCTTGTGTCACGCCTGGGGCTGTCCCAGAGCCCCAACCTCTTCGCGCTCTACGAGCAGTCCCGGCGACGGGAGCAGCCAGTGGGCAGTGCCACACTGCTGGCTGATGTCCTCACCAGGTTTGAAAAGTAAGTGTCCTCCTGTTCTGCTGCCTGTGGAGGAGAGGGGCTGGGGGGCCACGTGTGGGAGGGGAGGGATGGTATGGAGCATGTCCACAAGCTGATGGAGCTGGTCCTGTCTGCTGCAGCCTGGCTGGAGAGGACCGGGAGCAGGACCCACCATGCCGGCTCTGCTTCAAGCACTATGGCTTCCTGGACACGGACAATGTCCCACGGGACAGCCTGGAGTTTGCCCTCCTCTTTGAGCAGGTGAGTGGCACGCTGGGGTGGCTGTGCCACACTGTGGTGGCCATGCCATGCCGTGCTGGCTCACCCCACTCTCTCACAGGCGCATGAGATGGTGCTGCGGGGCTACGTGCCCACATCAGAGGAGACGCTGCAGACACTGGCGGCCCTGCGTCTGCAGAGTCTCAACAGCGACTTCTCCACCCACGCGCCCTTCCCGCGCCTGGAGGAGCTCTTCCCACCCCATGTGCTGCATGCCCGCTTGCCGCCCCCACCCCACCGGCCCCCTGCCAAGTGCCGGGGGGCCCGGCTGCGTGCAGGGCTGCTGGCTGGTGGGCTCTGGGGTCAGGCCCTGGCCAAGCAACGGGCGGAGCGGGACCAGCGCCTGCGGGGCCGCCTGCGTGAGGAGGGGGCCAGTACCATGGCCGCCATTGTGGAGAAGTGGAAGCTGCTACAGGGCATGGGCCGGCCTGAAGCCATGGCTGCCTATGTGGCCTTGGTGCGGGAGTGGCCTGGTTTTGGTTCTACACTCTTCGATGTCGACCTGCACGCAGTGAGGCCCCGGCTGGACACGGTGCAGGAGCAGCCCTGGCAGTGGGCATCCCTGACACCCCTCTCCCCACAGAGCCTGGTGGGCTCTGGGCCCCAGCGCCTGTGGCTGGGCATCGGGGCCAAAGCTGTCTCGCTCTACAAGCCGGGGGAGCCCGAGCCCTTGGACAGCTTCTGCTACGGCCGCATCTCCTCCTTTGGCGCTTCTGACAGCAGCACCTTCCGCCTCTCCATCGAGGATCGAGACCTACTCTTTGAGACCTCCCAGGTAAGAGGCTGCCATCCCTCCACACTCCCCTTTCCTCAAGGATGCTCCAGACTGACACCCTATGCCCCCTCTACCTGCAGGTGGATGAGATTGCCCAGCTCCTCAACACGTACCTCGCCTCTGCAGGTGCCCAGCAGCTGCCTCGGCCCCAGGACCCTCCCACCAGTCTCCCTGCCTCGGAGCCCACTGTGCTGCCCCAGGGGCTCTGCCCTGCGGCTGGGCCCTGGCAGCACCGGCCACCAGTGGGTTCTTCCCACAGTTAGCCTAGCAGCCCGTGTGGCCACGCAGGTGCTCTGAGGGCTGGCATGGGAGGACAACCAGCCCAGCAGCGAGTGGCAGGTCTGTGCTGGCCCCCAGCTGCTTCACAGAGCAGGGGGCCAGGGGGTCGTGCTCCCCCCACTGCCATTGCCTTTCTGGCTATTCCCTTAATTTATTTTGAGACGCCTGCGTGCCCCACGTCTCCCAGCACTTTCCCTGGTGGGCAGTGGAGCCGCTCAGCTGTGGTCCCACACTGCCCCCAGGCCTGTCCCCGTCCCCTGTACCCTGGTGCCTTTGCCTCCAGCACTTGTGTTGCCTGGCCACTTTGCTCGTGCCCCGGGGATCTTCGCCCAGAGCAGAGGGTACCAGGCAGTAGTGCTGTGCCATCATCTGTCTGTCCGTCTCCGCTGGACCCACCCCTTCTGGAAAGCTGCGGGCAGCTTTTGGCCAAGCTGCCCCGGGGACCCGCGGGCTCCTTCTGGACAAGTGGCTGGGCTCTGCAGTGGCCCTGTGGCCAGGCTTATGTCACAGGGGTGGCTGGTGGAGTGGCAGCTGGTACGGCTGGGGCTCGGCCCCTCAGTGTTGCCTCTGTAGAGTTTGTCAGTTATGTCTTGGGATGGGGGGGGGGTTGGTTGGTTGTTTTTCTAAATAAATGCACAAAGGAAAGGCTGGGCCTCCTGTACTGGAGCATGGGTTGACAGCGGGAGGCTGGGATAGTCAGATTCCTGGGGCAGCAAGGGCAGCAGGGCCTGGGACAGGCAGCGGGGAGGAGCGGCACAGCGTGTCCTTGGGGGCAGGGACTGCTGTCCTTCTGGTCATTGCCAGGCGACCTTTGGCATTTCACCAAGAGCACATGCAGCTCCAGCTCCTCAGCAGCCCCTGGCACTGGCTGCCCCAGCAGGGGGAACTGCCTCAGCCACAGGGGCTGCTGCCAATGAAGGTGTGGGAGCCCATGCTGCTATGGTGGCTATATTTTTAGTCTCCTGCTCTGTGCCCCACAGGGTAAGAAGAAAATGCTAATTTTCACCTTGGGCTGCCTGGGCTTGGGATGGCACCAGCACTGCACCTTGTCCCCAGCCCATAGCCCAACTCTCACAGGGCAGGACCAGAGTTGCTGTGTGCATATCCCCTGACACTGTACAGACTCAAGCCCACGTCCTTCCTGGTGGTGCTGTCCCCTGCCTCTGATCCTGAGTGGTGAGGGCACCCCCAGCCCCTCATGGCCCACCCCTGCAAGGGGCCTCACCCCTGTGGAATACCCGTGTGGATGCCATGTGCTCTGCGGGCAGGGCGGTGCCGGTCCCAGCCCTGGTCAGCCGTGCCGGCAGGTCCTGCCAGTATTTCTGGCTCTGCTGCAGCAGTTTTCCAGTGCTGCCTGGGCCCCATGGCGCTGCCAGCCAGGGGCAGAACTGTCTGTGCACACCCCAGGACGTGCTGGTGCGCAGTGGTCATGGCACTCCTCTGCAACAGGGCCGGCCGGCAGGCTGGACAAGGCAAGCACTAGCACCAGCACTAGCCCCAGTCTCTGCAGCTGGCTTCCCTGGCTGCTCAATCTGGAGTCATGCAGGCAGCATCAGTGCAGGAACAGCCTTTATTAAAGCAAAATAACCTACAAAAATATAGATACAGCCCGTGCCCCTGGCCTTATCTGGCCAAGGAGGAACAAGGCTCCTGCCCAGGGCAAGGACTAGCTCAGCCACACGGAGCCTTTGGCCACGGGGGTCATGTGCACCCAACTCAGGGGGCCAGGCCTGTTCCCAGCCTCAAGGTCACTCTCCTCCTCCTCCTCATAGCAAGTGTTGCTCCCACAGGCAGAGGTTCCCTCCCAGCATAGTGCGCAGCTGCCCCAGTCCTGTCCTGGGCCAGGGCACATGGTGGGGCGGGGGCTGTCCCCCGCTGAGGGGCTGCAGGCGCAGTGCTCCTCCCTGCAAAGGGCCTTCCGCAGAGGAGCGCAGCATGTGTGTGGCCGGCACGAGGGCTCTGCCACGCCAGCAGCGCTGAGGGGTGATAAACGTGGGCACGGCAGAGACAAGCCCTGTCGGCGTGCGTGGGAGTGGCCATGGGACCTTCCTGTCTCCTGGCAGGGCACTCACTGTTCCTGCGTGCCCCAGGAGATGTAGTCGGGGCGTGTGGCTGCATGATACTCATCGATCAGCTGCTGCACGATCTCCCGGGAGTTGTCCAGCTCATCGAAGTTGTCCTTGAAGATGTCCTCCTTGCGGAACTGCTCCAGGAAGGCCTCCCGCTTGCGCAGTTTGTCGTACTGCCGGCACGTCCGCTCAAATAGCTGGAGAGCAGCGCAGGGTCAAGGGGGCCAGAGCTCCCCAGGGACCCTTCCCAAGAGAAGGGCACCTTGGCCAGTAGGACTGATGGGACTCTGGTCCAGACCTGAGTCCTGCTGACAGCTACCCACCCGGTCCCTGGCAGGGGACACAAAGTCTGGGGCTGCAGGGTGCGGCATGACGAGGGAAGGCACTCACCGAGGAGATGTTGGTGTGGTTTGCCATCATGAGCCCACTGACGCGGTGAGCGGACGGCAGGTATGGAGACTTGCGGGACAAAGCCACCTGGATGCTGGCAGGGCCCCAGGGGATGAAGTTGGCCAACTTCCTCTCCCGGATCCGCTGCAGACTCTTGTGAACCTGGTGGGATGAGAATAACAAGGGGAAGCAGGGTGAGGGACAAACAGCTCGGCTGCAGCAGACCCAGGAGCTGCTCCTCACAGGAGAAACAGCCACGGGAAGGTGGATTTCAGCATGACTGCAGCTGTTCCATGAGGCCAGAGCCCAAAAAAGCAATCTGAAGCCAGTTCTCAGGCACTGCCTAATCTCACCCCAGGATCCCTGCACAGTGACTGTGCTCTTCCCTGGGCCACGTCATGGCCATCAGTACCTGAACAGCCATGGGAACTCACCTGTGTAGGATCCACCTCCCCCTGGATGATGTTGAGGATGGCAATGTAGCAGTGGTTGGTCTGCCTGTCTCGCCCTGTGGACACCATCACGTTTTTAGGCTGCAGCAACCTTCTCATCACGTCCAGGACTGTGGTTTTCCTCACACTGGCCACCTGCACAGGCCAGCCAGGGGTCAGAGGGAGCAGGTGTATGGCTCCCTGCCCTCCTGCTGCCTTCTACACACACACAGGAGCAGGGGGCAGCTGGACAGAGATGCCCTCACCCCAGGGATGGAGCCATATGCAAAGCCACATGCAGGACAGGGAAATCCCAACACCACACAATAGGCACAGCCAGGCCAAGAAATGGAGTGTCAGTGGAGGCTCTAGCATGGGGGCTCTCTGGCACCCCTGCAGTACATCATGAGCTGGGGGTAAAGCTCAGCTGAGAATAGAGGGACAGGGATCTGTTTCATGTTGTTGCTGTCAAACATAGGTCCTGTCCCACTGCCAAGCAGGGAGCAGTAGGGGTTCAACAGGAAAGGGGTTGTTCCCCACTGCATCCCCTCCCCACCTTGCCCCGCTCTGAGCCATGGGCAGACTGGCCACTGGCCTCCCTGAGTGCTGTTAGGGCTTTGCCCAGCTGCTACTGGCCAGATGGGCCACAGGCAGGGCCAGCACCCAGACTGCCCACAGTAAGGATAGCTGGGTGAGGTGGCAGCCCGCTCCTGCACTGGTTGAGCCGTTGGCTGAGCCCTGCCCACACTCCTCCCTTGGGAGGACAGATCACACACTCTGATACCCTTTTCAGAGCCAGCAGTTTTTCAGATTTGCTTCTCTGAGAAACATCCTGAGGAAATGCACACGGGGAGAGGAGAAGAGCAGCTGTTAGTTCCCGCTGGACCGTGGCGGACCAGTGCAGGTGAGCACCTCCTGAAACAGAACTGCCCTATTTGCTCTGGGGGACTGGAGGGCACTGGCTAGGGATGAGCCAAACACAAGCAGCAGCATTTGAAGTGCTAAGGGGTGGCAAATTCCCTCTCAGACACAGACTGAGCTTCAGGAAGGGGCTGACACCTGGAGCCCACCATCGGTGACAATGAGCACTAGTGTCTGGACCCAAATTTCCCCAGCTGATGGCTCATGGGGGTGGCAGGACTGGCACGGCCATTCTCCTGGCCTTGCTCTGATTGTTGCTAAGGGTAGCTTTTGGCAGTCCTGACCCTGATGATCTCGACAGCCACCGTGATGCATGCACCAGGTAGCCTGACACAAGCACAACTGCCTGATCACATCTGATTCATTGCACATACAGCTGTCACGTGGTATGAGCACATGGGCCTGGGATTTGGGGCATGCAGTGACAGCTCACACTGAGACGGGGCTGACAGATGCTACAAGCTGAGTGTGGCAGCTTTTCTGTCCTTGAGGATGGGGAGGAGTGCCTGGAGCTGCCTTACCGACTGGTCGGTGGTGAGTGGTGTGTAGCCCGTCATGAGGAAGTGCAGCCGGGGCGTGGGGATCAGTGAGGCGATCAGCCCGATGAGGTCGTTGTTCATGTACCCGGGATACCTGAGTGTGGTGGTGCTGGCAGACATGATGGTGGAGACCTAGGGGAGAGGACAGGGTCAGCAGAGGGTCGCAGAGCGTGTCAAAACCTGCCTCACACAGACATACTAAGGGAAGCTGGGGTGCCTGGAAGGGCAGAGTACCCTTGCTCACGGCTCCAGGCTGCCCACCCCTGAGCCCAGCCCACCAAAGCAGGTTCAGACTGAACTGAACACAGCAGGGAAACCCCACGCTGACTTCTCCTGAGAGAAAAGTCCTTCTCACCAGCTGGTTGATCTGTGAGAACGATGGGTTCTGAATGTGCAGCCGGTCTGTTGCGATGCGATTCAAGGCTGTGTTGTCCAGAACCACCTGCAAGAGAAACCTGGCTCAGTGAAGGGCCCCTGAGGCAGTCGATGAAGGGCAGTCCTGGCCCTGTGTCCCAGGGCACTGGTGGTCCAGCACAGGCCCTGAGTGGAGCCCTCTGCACAAGTGGCAGACACTCAAAACGACAAGCTGACTCATCTGTGGCATATAACTGACACCATCAATGAAACCTCTTCCCTCCCTCCTGGCTGTGCTCCCCATACTCTCCCAAAGAGCTCTGCCCCTGAGCCAGCACTGTGCAGCAGTACCAGTTCCAGCAGCCCCAGCAAAACTGCTCCTCCACTGCCACATGCAGGGATTAGCTGTGGGGGATGAGCAGCATCTCTGTCAGACCTGATGGGAGGCCCTGGCGCAGGCTGAAGGTGCTGCCTGGCTGGGGATGTTGTGGGTGCTGCAAATGACACAGGGATTGAGTTCAGGCAGAGGCTGCAGCACAGCTACACAGAGGAAGCACAGCCAGTCTTCATTGCCTTGGGAAGATCTGAGGCAGAAATGCCAAGCAGCTCTGCAGGGGTTAGCACCAATGAGGGTCCCTGGGGCCACATCTGCTTGGCCCTTCTGTATGGGGTGTGCTCATTGCCACACCTGGGGCTCACAGGCACATGGCACTGACACAGCACTGGCCCCAGTATGGGCTGCAGTTCTGAGATGTGGGGACAGCGCCATCAACCCAGGGCTGGCTGCACCACAGGCCTCTTACCACACAGTCAGCATTCTGAGTCAGCCTCTTCAGTGTCAGCAGAGAGTTGTATGGCTGGACTACAACATCACTCATCTCATCCTGGTTGGGGAACACTGAATAGGTCTCCACCAGTTTCTTGGGATACCTGGTGAGAAGTGCAGCATCTCAAGGGTTAACACCTTCAAGCTGCACTCTTCCCTCCCACAAGCTGCCTTAGCAGTCTCCAGGGCTCAGGACAGGGTGAGTCACCAGAGCTGCAGCCAGAGTGGCTCCCAGGAAGGGAGAGAATGTGTACCAGCAATGCCTACCCTAGCAGCACAGGAGCTGGCTGCCAGAGGAGCTACAGGGAGGCTGAGCCATCCACAGGCTGATTAAGCAGCTTCTTGCAAGTCTTTTTAAGAGGATGCAAGCTGAAACAGGCCAGGATGGCAGCTCACAGCCTTCAGCCAGAGCCTCCCACTCTCCCCTGCGCTGTCAGGGTGTCCACAGGCAGCTGCCTGATAAGAATGGTCGAGGGAAGGCAGAGCTTGGACAGAACAAGTCCAGTTTGAAAGCCTCTGAAGTCCCCAGGCGTATCAGGAGCTGTCCTTCCGCAGGCAGCATGCCAGGGATTGCACAAGGCAGTGTTTGGGTGGGAGTGGTGGCTCTGAGTCAGCGCTCTCCAGCTCCAGGCAGGGTGCCCAGGCTGGGCCAGGCACTGCAGTGTGGGAAGGGGACAGGGCTGTGCTCACCTGTCATTCAGTCTCTCCAGGAGGTATGAGCCCAGCCCAGAGCCCGTTCCACCAGCGATGGAGTGGCAAAGCACAAACCCCTGGAAGGAAGAAGAAGGCAGGTGCTGAGGGTGAAGCTCAGCCCCAGAGCAGGCAGACAATGTGCCACCCCCACCACCTCCAGCAGAGACCTGCCAGACAAGGCCAGAGCTCCCTACGGCAGCTGGAAGCATGGATGCAGCAGAGACTGACCCCAGCTCCTCCAGACCCCAGCAGCAGCCTCAGCTCCTCAAGCCACTCCTGCCCACACAGCGAGATCTACATCTCTGCACACCCCACAAAGTGCAACAGCTGCTCAGGGGTGTTCAGGACTCCTCCCACCCAGAATAGGATTCGGAATAGTTCCAATGTCACCTCCAGAGTCCAGTTCGTTACAGGAAATGGAAGTGCACGCTCTCAGCCCTTTCCTGGGTCCTCCACACCCCTCCCTCCTTCTAGAGTGACTGAGGCCAAGATCCCACCTGCTCAACTCCCACAACAGGCACTTGAATCTCCTGCCAGCTTGTTTTACTTGACATTGTCCCTTCCCCTGCTGCCCTGTGACAGCCTGACATGAACATCCAGCAGCCCTGTCTGTCTGCACACACAGTATGGGTTCATATGCACAGTGTAAAGAAAAATGCCCCACAAGCAAACAGCAAAAGAACTTCAAGGCAGGCTGGCAGGTGGAGTAGGGATGGACAGACCTCCTGTCCCTAGATCCCCTCTCTACATGCTCTGGGCTCAGCCTCAGAAGCACGCTGAGCAAGTCTGTGCCCACTAGAGTGCAGGCTCAACCTTACAAGGAACAACCTGGCTGGGAAAACACCAGGCAGGGCCACCGGATCAAAATCTCTTGTTTACTTACTTCCAAACTGTCACTCCCATCAGCCTCTCTGTCTATTATGTCAAAAATATCCTCATGGATCTTTTCTCCCTGCAAGAAAGACCAGAACTGGTTTTGTTCCTTTCCCAGAGAACATGGAGAAGAGCTGCTTAGGCTCGGTGTGAAGCCAAGTCAGACTGGCAGTGTGGTCCTGTGCCCCTGTGGCCAGGGTGCCTGTGCATCAGTCCCTGCCAGTGACAAGGTGTTCTTCAGAAACTGGGACTGAGCTGACATGGGGGAGCCATGACAAAGCCCCAGGTCTGATGAGATGCCTTGTGTCTCACCCAGCAGCACTAGAGCTGGTACCTGTGAGAAGCCACTGGCCCAGTTGTTCCCAGCTCCCCCTCCGTGCTCAGACAGGTAGATGTTCTCTGGGTTGTAAAGGTTGGCGTATGGGGAGTTGAGGATGGAGTGGATGACGCGGGGCTCCAGGTCCAGCAGCACAGCCCGCGGGATGTAGTGTTCATCATCTGCCTACAACAGGAGCAAGAGGATCTTGATGCTACTGCAGCTTGGTACCACTTCCACTTCAAGAGCATGAGTCACCCCGTGGATGCAGGTGAGCCCAACACGGCGAGCGGGAGGAGGGAGGGAGGGAGGCTGGTCCTGTGCAGCCTATCCTCAATGCAGCATCTCTGTGCCCCAAAGCACTCCCAGTGTGAGAGGGGGGGACTCTTCGTGCTTACATAAGACACTATGTATGGCAGCAACAGCCTCGTGCCTCTGCTCCGCCTCCACAGCGCTCCACTAACAGACCGGGAGCGCAGGCGGCAGCCCGGTACGGACTATAAGCAGGAGTCTGGGCTGAGCCGCCGCTCCAACCTGTACGGTCAGCGCCCGCCCACCCGTTTCTGTGCCCGCGGGGGCTGTGGAGAGGGCTGCATCGGCACAGACAGCCCGGCTGCATCCGCCCGGGAACGGAGCCCCGCGGGGACCAGGACAGCACACTGGGCGCGATGTACCCGCTCCACGGCCTGGGGCCGCCAGTACCTGGTAAAAGAAGACGTCCTTCCGGTCGGTGCCCTCGGTGGCGAACTCTTCCACGATGCCTTCGGGGCTGATGCCGTGCTCGGCGCAGAGCTGCTTCCAGAACTCGAACCCGACTGCGGGGAGGCGCAGTCAGACGGGCCAGACAGCGGGACCGGGACCGGGGCTCGGACCGGAGCGTCCCGGCCCGCAGGCCCCGCCCCATTCCCTTGAAGCCCCGCCCCGTCCCGCCCGGCCCCGCTAATTAGCCCCCCCCTCAGCATCCCGACCCCGCCCGGTGCGCGCTCCCCTCGGCCCACCGCGGCCGTGGCGCGCTCACTCTGGTTGCCGCACTGGCCCAGCTGCAGGGTGATGATCTCCCGAGGCATCGCGGCCGAGGCTCCGCTCCGCTCCGGCGCCCCGCCCGACTCCTGTACCGCCGCGTCTCCCGCCGGCGCCAA
>VZRN01000234.1:460502-478530 GCA_013397935.1 Dasyornis broadbenti
GCGGGGCCCTGGCAAGGCGCGTGCGTCCCGGCAGGAGGTGCAGGTTGCGCCTGCGCCAAGATGGCGGCACCCAGGGTGGTGTTGCAGTCGGTGGCGGGGGCCGCCATGCCTGCGGCGGGCGCGCGCGCGCGCGCGGCGGGTGGGCGGATGTTGACGCCGTGAGGGAGCGATGGCGGTGGCGGCAGCGGTGGGGCCTGGGTCTGGGCCCGGCCCCGGCGAGCGGCAGCG
The DNA here is from genome assembly GCA_013397935.1 of Dasyornis broadbenti. NCBI lineage: Eukaryota > Metazoa > Chordata > Aves > Passeriformes > Dasyornithidae > Dasyornis > Dasyornis broadbenti. Next base: position 460,731 of record VZRN01000234.1, read on the forward strand.
GCGGGTGCAGGCGCTGAGCGCGGCATTGCGCTGCCGCCTCGGGCCCTACGAGCCACTGCTGGGCGCCGTGCAGGCCGCGCTGGTGTGGGAGCGGCCGGGCCGCAGCGCGCTGTGCTGGGCGGCGGTGCACGGCCTGTTCTGGTGAGCGACAGGGCTGGGACCAGGACCGGGCCGTGCAGGGGGGGCGGGCGTGCGGCCGAGCGGCCCCGCCTCGGGAGGCGCGTCCCGCCGAACCCCGATCGCCGGGGCTACGGGGGTCGCGGGGCGCAGAGCAGCTGCCTCCGGGAAGGAACAGTTATTGAGGGGCCGCGGGTTTGGTCCGTGTTCCCTTCTGGACAGGAGGGACCTGGGAGCGCTGGGTCTGCTGCAGCCTCGTCTCCGTCCGCGTGCTCTCCTTGTATCTGAGAGCATCAAACTAACCGGGAGAACCCAGCCTGCTCTGTGGCAGTGCAGGGAGGGCAGCTTGCCTGGGACAGGAGCTGTACAGCAGGGGTGTCTCGGAAGAATTGACACGAGCACCCCAGGGTCACTCAGCAGCTGCCCCCGGGGCACGGTTGGGTGGTGACTGAGTAGTAGGTGCTAAGTTTTCCTTCTGAGTGACTGGTTTTAGGTTGGTTTGTGCTACCCCTTTGTGTCTCACACAGATCTGGCCAGTACTGACTCGTTCATTTCTTCCCCACAGGTTCTTTGCTCTGACTTCCCTTCGTTTGCTGTTCCTGATTGCATTTACCCTCATAGTAGTAGTGTGTCTAGATCAGTGGAAGCACAAAATCTGGCCAGAAATTGGCGGTAAGTTGCAGCATTTTGAGCTCATAGCAGCAAATTAGGCTCCATTTCCAGCCCCACAAGTACAGGCTCTGTACTGCCTGCAGTCAAAGTGTAAAAAACCTGGGCCTTTTGCTTTGAGGGTCTAGAAGCCAGCAAGAGTACTGCAGGCATGCTCTTCCTGGAAGTCGAAAATTCTAACCTCTGTAAACATAAGTCTTTTTTGTGCTTGTGACACTGGTATTTGTCTGGTCATCGCGAACCACAGGGTGTACGTGACCTAGTGCAGGTCTGAGACAGTGATTCACCTTCTGAGCATTCAGTACCAGAGCAAGAAATTAAAGCATATGTGGAACTCGTCTGGATTCCTCCTCAGAATCTGTAATAATCCAGCTTAGGACAAAGACAAGTCCCAGCCTTGCTGCTGATCAGAGATTTCTTTGGGAGAAGACACATCTGAATGGCTATTATTAAGTTAGTCTTCAGCTTTCAGTAACCAAAGCAGTTGTGTCCCTCCTTTGTGACATTAATACACTGATGAACACCCCTAGTCTGAGCAGCTCGGGGTCCCTTGGCTTTGCATGGACAGGTTGGTTTGGAGTAGTGGGAGGGTCTGCATGTTCCCAGGGCTGGTTCCCTGACTAACCAGCAAGTTCAGCTCCCAGCTTTCTGCTTCAATCCATGTTCTCTGTAGTTCCTGGGAAGACATTAAAGCTTTTCTCAGTTCAAAGCTTGGCTCAGACTTCTTAGGAAACAGTGTCTGTCCAGCTCCCTCATCCCTCTGATTTGATCTCTCAGGGTGGCTGGTACATCCTTTGGTCACTTTTCAAGTCCCAGCCTGGGTGAGAAAGTATCAAAAGACTTAAATCCCTGATGCCTCTGGCCTGCAGGCTGTTCCTCCTCCCCAGCTGGTTTGTGCAGGGTGTAGGGGAGAGGGAAGTGGGTAGCCTCTAGTGTCCAACAAACACTGAGGAGCAACAGGGAGACTCTTGCAGTCCTGTACTGTCACACGTACACACTCAAGACTTGTTATGGAGTGATGCATCTCCATCTTGTAATTACAGTTAATGTCTTTTCCAGGTGTTTCCCAGCTCATTAAACCTTTACTTAAATCCCAAGAGCTAAGCATTCACATGGCAAATTCCTTGCAACTAATGTAGTGTCTGTTCTTAATATTTTAGTGGCAAGACCTGATGAATTAGACAATGAGAGGTAGGAAACTAATTGACTCCTCTGCTGTGATACTTTGGTATGCTACTGTGTTGTTACCTGCACATGCTTGGGATGTCATCTCCTTCAGGCAAGGAGGAGGGGGAGAAGGGAGGAGGGAGCTGGGAGTTGCTAGATGGAGGGCAGATGGAGACCCAGATGCAGTCAGGTGGTCATGAGAAGTTTCTGACTTGCCCAAGCCATTTTATTATACTCTCCCTTCATACCAGCCTCCAGATATGCTTGCTTGATTCCCTGCCCCCTGAAGTTAGAGTTGCTGCATTAGGAGCAATTCCTTGTGTATGGGCCTCAGTAGCAGAAAAACAGCATTTCTGTGGGAATTAATGAAGTCTTCTGAGACTTGATAGGGAATATTTAACAGGCTTGTTCCAGCAGTTGTTCCTGCATAGTTATGATCTGACTGCAGCATTAATGGGTTGAGAAATGTTGAGGTGTTGCCTCACTGCTCACACCTGCCTCTCTGGGCACGCCTTCCTGCCACTGCTGCCAGCCTGTGATGGATTAAATCACCTCAGCTGGTGCAAAAGGACAACTGTCTGTACTCAATTTTTAAGAGGCCCAAGCACAAAAGGAATTGCTCTTTCTAACCTTCAGGTAACTTGTGACTAGCATTTAAGCAGCACTAACAAAACTGACCAATTCAAGGCCTCCAGAATAACTGAGTGTATGAAGTGAGGTGCAAGGCTGCTTCTAGACCTCATGCTGAACACTTGGAGGCTGCAGTTGGCCAGATAAACATAGAAAAAGTAAATAGCTTCACATGATTTGCCTCTGCACTGTGCACTCCATCACTGTACACTTCCAGCAGCATGGATACTAGTCCAAACTATTGACTGAAATTCCTGCTCCTCAGCTGCTATGGGAGCACTGGGATGCTGCTAGAGGGGCTGTAGAAGAACTACTTTGGGCAGGGCACTGCTTGGAGGGCAGGTGACCCTCATCTCTACAGCTCTGTGCTGGGCAGGAACAGAAAGAAACATTGAGACAAGTATTTGTAACAAGGGACTTCAAAACTGACACTGATGCAGCAATATCTGTTCCCAAATTCTGCCTTCACTGCAGTTGGGGATATGTCCACCCTCGGCTGCTCGGAGTGCCAGAGCTCTGTCATCATTTGGCTGAAGGATGGGTGACTGGGACCAACTTCTTAAATAATCTCTTCATTTTCAAGAGGCAAAATCCTGGCAAGGTAAGAACGTGTAGACTTCAGAAATAACCTGTTTGGTGTGGAGCCTCTGCTGACCACAAGGATCCTCCTGTGCTGGCATTCAGCACTGGCTGAACATGTTCCTGGATGGGAGGTTGCCACAGGAGGTCTCCCACAACACCGTGCCTATTAGGCGGTGGGAAAGAATGGAAAGTACAGGCAGAATAATCAGGTTGTGGAGGAGGGAGGAGAAAGTGAATGTCAGTGTGTGGATTGCACCACTGAAGTGAGAGCGTGGCTGCTCCTTCTGTAGGTTTCTGGTTTTTCAAGTGTCTATCAAACTTGTCTCCTCACTGAGTTTCCACAGTTTGAGAAAGTGTGTCAAGCTTTTGCTTTTTTCCTTTTTTGAGTTTATGGAGAGAGAAGGCTGTAGCGCAGTGATACTGTCCTTGTCCTCTTCACCTGGAAGAGCTGTCTTGTTTAGCCTCTTCCTTGCTTTTGGTGTCCCTGCTTTGGGAAGCTCCTCTTGCCCTAAGGCAGGAGACCTCAGCTGCCTGTGGCTATGAGGGCAAATATCCCTGTGTCTGTGCCCACACTGGAGCAGGTGGTTGGGCACTGTGAACGCTTCACTCTCCTTGAAACAGTGACTTGACCCAGAATCTGCAGAGACTAAGACGGTCAAGAAGTGAGTGAACCTACTGCTTAACCCTGGAAACTCACTGTCTCCCATGTCTTCAGTTTTGCCTTCTAGTGTGTGGAGTGTTCACTTTCCTGGCTGTCCTGGGCCGGTATATCCCTGGGCTCTTACTCTCATACTTGCTGTGTAAGTAAATTTCTGTGCCAATACAGACTTACATGTGAAAAGAGATGAGTGGGTGCCTAATGTCTGAGGAACGGGGCTCCTCTACTCAAAAGGAAAGCTTGTGTGAATCGCTTTAAAATTTAAAATAATAGATTCTGCCAGGAATGTGGTGGTTCTTGACCAGGACTCAAAGTCTGGGCTGGAGAGAACATGTTTGAGTGCTTAATAACCACAGATCTGAGCACTAACAGGTTGGCCTCTCAACTTTATTGAATTGGCAGAGGTGATGGCACCAGTTCTAACAGCCTCCCATAGCACTGCCCTCAGTGCTCAGATCTGCTGTGCTCCATGTGTTGTGCTGCATCATGAAATGGGCAGGATGTTTGCCAAGCAGCATCCTGAACAACCTTCTAACCCGCATTCCCACTCACTCCAGTACTCTTCGTCCTGCTGTGGCCCCTTGCCGTGTACCACAGGCTGGGGCAGCGCATGTACCTGCGGCTGGAGCCGGCACTGCAGCGGCTGGATTTCAGCGTCCAGGGATACATGATAGCAAGGCAGCGGGAGAGGCAATGTGAGTTCTGTGCTGTTTCTGGCCCCGAGGTTTCAGACCTTGATCTTTGGTACCTGAAACGGGCTGTGAACAGAGGCTCCGGCATTGGTGGGCGGTAGGGCTGCATGTGTGGCATGGCAAATCCTTGGAACTGACGTGGGAAGAGAGAGAGGCTGCTCTGCCTCTGCAGCTATCTCCTAGGAAGCAGCTGCTGTGGGCTTTTCACAGCACTGAGCTGCTCCAGTTCTTGGCTGCCAGAACTGTGTGTTCTCTATTACGAAAAAAGGAGGAAAGGCTCTGTGCAAGGGAGTTCTAAACATGTTCATCTCAGCAAAAAACCTGCCACAGCCGCAGTCAGAAATGATCATGGCTCTGCTGTGGAACAGAGCTGTCTTTGCTCTGTTATGCCCAGTTCGGGGTTTTCTGGTCCTGCACAGAGCCCTGTCCCAGCAGCAGTAACAGCTTTGTGTTTGGTTTCTAACAGTGCGTGGCCGGGCCCTTGGTCAGGAGGCCACGGACGATGGGAGTGACAGCGAAGAGGAGCTGGCTGCATTCTGCCCCAAGGTAATGGAGTGTCAGGGAGAGGGAAGAGCTCAGCTGGAAAGAACAAACCACACTGTGGGGTCATGCAGCATCTGGCTGTGTGTCAACACAGTGTAGCTGAGAGTGAAGGGAGAGCCGATGAGGACACTTCTTTCAGATAGGTCTTTCCCATTCTGTCCTACTAAAGGGTGTCCAGAGCTGCTCATGCCAGCTGCAGTCTCCCCCCATGTGCAATAAATGTGAATGAACCTCAGAAAGCAGTCTCCCGTGAGGGCCAGGTTTAGCTGGAGGCCACTGGATCATCTGTTTTGTCTAGAGGCACAGGGATAAGCTTTCTAGTGCTGATGTTTTCAATTTTATCTTTTATTTCAAAGCTGGATGACTCCGTGGTTGCCAAGGAACTGACCATCTCTGACTCAGAGCATTCAGATGCTGAGGTTTCCTATACTGAAAATGGGATGTTTAACCTTTCAAGGGGCCAGACTCCCCTGACAGAGGGATCAGAAGGTGAGAGGAAACTGGCAGTTTCTGGAAGGAGTGGAATGCCAAGCAGGCACCAGTGTGATGGGTTGGAGGAAGGTTGTGTTACCTACCGTCATTGAAGTCTGGCTGTTTGATGTCAGCCTTGCTGCTGGAGATGAGCTGCAACTGCCTGTTTTGTTCAGAACTGAAGCTTCCTCGTTCATTCCTGTGGTGGTTGAGTGGAGAGACAGCAGCAGCTCTGCAAAGGCAGATCCAGCTCTGCCAGTCAGGCTGTGGGTGCAGGTGCCCCCATGTAGCAGGTGGTTGGTTTGGCACCAGCATTCCTTGTGAGTGAGCTGGGAGGTCAGTGGGATCTGAACTGTTGGGATGGCAGAAGAGGGAGGTTGAAGAGAGTGTGGTCTGTGAGCTCCTGACAAGTCTGCCCAGGGGTGGTGCTGGCCCAGCTCCAGCCTGGACCTGTGGGTGCTGGGTGTGTGCTGGCAGTTAAAACACTTTCTCCTCTTCCAGACCTGGATGGTCACAGTGACCCAGAAGAATCTTTTGCCAGGGATCTCCCTGACTTCCCTTCGATAAACCCAGAAGCAACTGGCATAGACGATGAAGATGACACCAGCATTGGGATCCCGAGCCTGGCATACCGCTCACAAGGGACAGAGGATCTGCAGCTCCCATACGAGCAGGAGGAACTGGGCACACTGCCATCGATGCAGAATCTCACCAACAACATCGCTGGCTTTGTCACCAGAGGCATGATCCAGCTGGCACTGTCAGGAGCCCCTCAGCCAGGCTCCTCACGCAGCACCAATCCCCAGAGAAGGACAAAGACTCACCTCAGAGCGGCCAGTTCAGACTTGGACACTGATGCCGAAGGGGATGACTTTGAACTGCTGGATCAGTCTGAGCTGAACCAATTGGATCCCACTGGCTCCCGGGGCCAGTAAGCCATTAGGTCACTTCCCTCTGGTTTTCTATTGCGCATCATTGAGGGAATCCTAGAAGGAAAAGCCTTGCACAGTTCTCTCAATCGTCTCTTGTGAGTCTGAGTGATGTGACTGCCAGTCCTGCCTGGGTACACCACTGTGACTTGTGACTCTCTAGCCTCACTTGGATTTTAAAGGACACTGGTAATCTGTAGAGAAGAGGCGTTGATGGGATAGCTCCACAATCACCCTGCGCTGTCTGACAGGATGCTGCCTGCTCCAAATTTTCTCACCTAAGACAATAAACGTGTCTGCAGCTCTCAAGTCCAGTGGGACCGACAGCATCGCCAGGGACAACTGTGCACTGAGCTCTGGTGCTGAGGTGTATCTAGGGGAACAGGACAGAGCCCCTTGGACGTGGTGTCTGGGACTCGATGCTGTTCTGTCTCAGACAGCTGTTCCCCGCTCCTAATATATGCACAAATCCAAGTCTTCTCTCCCAGCAATATCCACCTCCAGGTGGAACCAAGTCCCTTGCTCCATTGTGGATGTTGTGCAGCCACAATGTTTTCCTTGCACTGGCTGCTTCCTCGGCTCCAGCTCCTCGTGATGCTGTTTTGTAAGAGCTCAATGGCAATAAGACACCTGCTGTGACCACCAGACCACCTGCAAGAACATCCACGTGTAGCTCCTGCTCTTGTGTTGCTTTTCTGAACTAACATCCTTTGTTAACAGCCAACTAACACTAACACTGCTAGAAACCCCTGTGCTGCTCCAGTGCGTTCCCATGGGCAGGGCCAAGGCTGCGCATCCCCCAGCAGTTTTCCTGGAGGAAGGAGGAGGTGGAGCAGAGCTGCCAGGGCCATGGTGTGTCTCCTGGGTCCCCTTTGCTGTGTCCAGCCTTGTGCAGGCAGAGCCCAGCAGTGGGAACTGGACGGGGGACAGCAGCCCAGACCACCAGTGACTGAGGAGCTTGCCTGCCGTGGTGCTGTGAACAAACCAGTAGACCCCAGGGCGAGCCACCCCACCTCTGCCCACCGAGCGCCCCCATTACTTTTCCTAAGCCATAGACCCGGTTCTGATCACGTTTGTGCAGCCAAGAACGTACCTCGTCAGGGACCCCGTTACCGACTGCTGTTTGTCTGACTGCCTATCCGACTGCGTCGGCTGCACGGGGGCTGCGGTCGGGGGCGGGGGGGCGGCCTCAGCCGGGCAGAGAAGGTCGGTAACGGCTTATTCCATATGGGCTTGAGCCCCTTCGCTGGCCGCGTCTGGTGCGCAGGGGGCTTGGCGAGGGGGCTGCATTTCTCGCCCCGCGGCTGGGTCCGGGTCCAGTCGGTGAGTGCCTGCCCGGGGGCGCGGAGCAGCCCCGCAGGTCCGGCCCTCTGTGGCCGACGCTTCGCCCCTCGCCCTGCAGCGTACGGGCCCAACCCGCTCCCGCCCCGCCCCGGGATGTGCGCGCGCCCTGTTCCCGAGGGGGCGGGGCGGGGGTGGGGCGGCACCGGAGCGGCTCGCGCTCCGTCCCGCCTCGGGGGCGTGGCTCTTTCGCTCCCGCCAATCACAGCCTGCGCCTGTTCTCCCCCGAGTTGGCGGTGAGCAGGCGGCGCGCCGGAAGTGCGCAAGTGGCGCCAACCGGGAACGGAGCGGGGTTGGAAGGCCGGGGGCGCAGGATGAGTAAAGCGCGGGAGGCCGCGGCGGGCGGTGAGTGCGGGAGTGGCGAGAGAGCACCGGGCGGCCTCTGCGGTCCCAGGAGGCCGCGGTGACCGGGGCTGGTCCCGCAGGAGGCGCCACCGCTGTGTTGCTGCGGTACCTACGGGAGCAGAACCGCCCGTACAGCGCGCAGGATGCCTTCGGGAATCTGCAGCGGGAGCACGGGCTGGGCAAGGCGGTGAGCAGGGCCGGGCCGGGCTGGGGCGGGGCGGGTTCGGATCCCGCTGACGCAGCGTCCCGCAGGCCGTGGTGAAGGCGCTGGAGCAGCTGGCGCAGCAGGGCTGCGTGCGCGAAAAGGTATACGGGAAGCAGAAAATCTACTTCGCTGACCAGGTGAGTCTCGGCCGCTGCCGCCCGCTGGACCCTCTTACCCCGCACTTCTGACCCGCCGCTCCCTGCAGGAGCAGCTCCCGGCTGCCAGCGATGCGGAACTCCGCGGGCTGGACGGGGAAATTGCCACGCGCTCTGCCCAGCTGCAAGCGCTGCAGCAGAGCTGCCGGCATTTGGAGGCGGGTGAGTGTGCCTGGCCAGGCAGGCCCGCGGCACCAGGGGGTCCCCCAGAGCACGGGCAGCTGTGCCCTGGTGCCGGCTGGCAGCCCGGCCGGTGATCGGTGCCACCTTCCCAGAACTGAAGGACTTGAACAGCTCCATGACAACCCCTGAAATGGCCAGGGAGATCGAGGCACTGAGGAAGGACTGTGCTAGTTACACGGAGAAACTCGAGAGGATTAAATCTGCTACCAACCACGTGACTCCAGAGGAAAAAGAAAAGGTGAACAGCTGCTGTGTCTGAATCCGGGGCTAGTCTGGACTGAGCTTCTGCCAGGATCCAGCACTTCCCTTACAGGCATTGCTTGCCCTGGGTTCATGGCAGCCCTGTAGGGGGGCTCTGACCTGGTGCTGTTGGCAGGTGTGCCGGGAGCAGCAGCTGTATCGCCGAGAGTGGTGCCGGAGGAAGCGGATGGTACTGGCTGTGATGTGGGTGGGCTGGGTTAGCTGCCCACAGCCCTCACGTGCCCTGTCTCACCAGGCCAACGAGCTGCTGGATGCCATCCTGGAGGGGTACCCCAAGAGCAAGAAGCAATTCTTTGTAAGTACTGAGGCTGAGCTCTGCCCAGGGCTGCTGAGCCAGAACCTAAGCCTGTTCTGATCCACTCGCTGCTATACAGGAGGAGGTTGGAATAGAGACAGATGAGGACCACGGCGTTGTGCTGCCAGCGACTGTGTGAGGTGCTGGGGGAGCCTTTATTCTGGGGAGAAGCTGCTGCTATGGAGCTGCCTCTGGAACTTGGCTGTTGGGTTGTTCTTCTCTTCTTGCAGGACTTGGCTCGTTCTGTGTATTTATTTGGTTTTGTTTTAAAGTGTTTTGCAGTTAGAAGGGTGGTGGGTGAGAGTGACTTGGCACTGGTCTTCTCCTTTCCATGGAATGTTGTTCTTTTCCTACCCCACAGTGCACAGAGATGCCTGGCTGGGGTCTGAGGGGGCTGAGGGGACAGGTGGGGGCACTGGTACCGCATCCTTGGTGTTCTGGTAAGAAAAGGGATGTGGGGACAACTGGTGCCGTGTCTGTGGTCTTCCAGTAAGGAAAGGGAGCAAGGGACTGTCTGGGCTTCAGAGCTCTGTGTGTGTTCTACCTGCTTCCTGTCATATGCCTGAGTGGACACATGAGAACATGATCCATTAAACACCAGGATTTTGGTTCAGCTGCACATCCCTGTGGTGTTTGCCTCTTCAGAGGGGGTCAAGGCAGGATTTAGGCCCTGAGGGGTGGAGAGGGCAGGAGCCAGGAGAGGGTAACCTGAGCCACAGGCTGGAATGGGTTTCTGGAAACTACCAGCTCTAAGGCACAGCTCCAGGAACTCAGCATCAGAAAAATCATTAAAGCATTCGGCAAAATTTATTTAATTACTTTTCACAGTCAAAAAATATGTCAGTTTCACGTGTGAAGTCTGTAAAACTCCACATCCTCTTCCCAAGGCAGAAGGCAGTGCTCCCTCCTCAACACTGGAAAAACTGCCTGAAATAAAACATTCCGTGGATGTGCCTCTGCAGCAGAAGCACAAATATGGTTATGGAGAACAGACCCTGCTGCTGACAGCACCCAGGTCCCATCACTCTGGACAGTGACCAACCCTCACCTGGGCAGAGTTGTGACCTGAACTGGGCATGAGACAGGGTCAAATACGTCCCTGAGAGCAGCTTCTTGTACAGCTGGCACAGGCAGTGCTTTGGGACCATTTCAAAATTTACAGAAATAAAAATCAAATTGAGGCTGGTCAGGGATGTGTGTGTGTATAAAAATTCTAAGGAGGAGCAGCAGGGGCATGTGGCCATGCTGTGCTACAGCTGCAGAACTTTCCTGTGCAGTATGGCCAGTTTATGAAAAGGAGACATGTTCCAGCACTCACAGGAGCTTTGTGTGTTACTTCCAAGGAACCCACAGCTGCAGCAGCATCTGGGGTTCATCAAAGCCCTAGCATATGCTGCCAGGGCCACAGCTTCTAGCTCTGGATGGGCTCATCCTGCTGCCAGCACTGCCAGGCTCCCCCAAAATGCAATAGCTGATTCAAAACAGCTCTTCAGAGGGACAGGGACAATCCATTGGTCGGGGAGAACCAATTTCTACTGCTGCACCAGGAACCCATGGTTTTTAGTATGCATTTATCACATTTCCCCACCCTGGGGCCTGTGGGGCTGTCAGAGGCCTGAGGGCACAGGATGGAGCTGGTCTGGGATCAGCTCTGCAAGGAGAGTTGCACAGGCAACCCCACGGCACTGCCTGAGCCAGAGACTGTCCCCCAGCTTCTGCTCCACATCACCTTTCCCCCTCCCGTTGCCCAGTCCCTACAAAGATTTGGTGACACTGACTGGAGGAGCACTGTCTGCACAGCCACTGTTGGGCTTCAGAGGGAACACAATTCAGAGAACCTTAAAAACAGCCACAAGAAGAGGACACACGGTCGCACCCTGTCACCCAGGCCCCTGGGCAGGAAGTGCCCCATCCCCACGGGCACAGAGGTGGCATGGGAGGGCTCAGTAGAGCTGGCTCTTTGAAGTGAACGAGGCACAGACTCTCAGTGATTCCAGCAGAGACATTTATTAGAACTATGCAAGACTTTTTATACTGTGCTAAAAACATTCTTCCTTTTATACTGTGCTAAAAATACTCTTGTTAGCATTCTTGTTAACTAAACAAAATCCCAAAATGGCCACACGCTGGCCACCTGCCACATCCTTATCACCTCCTGTGTTGCTGTTCACGCACTCTCTTGACCAATTAGCACTTTGAACAGGCGTTGTTCACGTGAAGCTTATATAACATGTCCGTTCTTGTTCTTGTCTACATGTTGGCTGCACATTACTCAAATGTACAGCCAACATGTAGACAAATATACTCAAAGTGCTTTTTGTGAACCGTCAGTGAGCAAAAGTGAGTAAAGGCTCTTTACTTATTCCATAAGACTTTTTTCGTCTCCCACAGCTCTTCACCTGGTGTAGGACCGCGATGACAACATCTCTCAGTGTCTGCAGCAGAGAGAGGACACGATCAGTTGGTCCGTGGGGGAACAGCCACCCCTGTGCCACTGCCTCTGCCCCCTTGGCCATGGCACCAGCCCCCCTTACAGCCCTGCATTCACCTGGGGCTTGCAGTGCTCCTCGATCCAGCTGAAGACACATGCCGAGAGCTCCTGAAAACTCGTTACGGAGATTGAGGCGTTGAAAGACTGGAACAGGGAGTCCATGATGCCTTGGAAAACATTGAACTTCACCTCATCAGAGACCTGGTTCTTCCCCTCGTTTGGATTGTCCTGATGAGCTTTCACAATCTGCTCATAGTTCCTGAAAAAAACACAGCACACCAAGGTCAGCAGTGAGGTCTCCACACTTGACTCCAAGCTGCCACTCCCAGCTCCCACATCCCGGCTCTGAATTTCCACACCCAGCTCCTGCTCCTGGTTCCAAGCTCCAGGCCTGCCCCCGGATGGAGAACCTCTGCAGAGCTCTGCAAGGATGTGAGGAAACAACAGGAAGAAAAGGGCAAGATCCCGACAGCTCTTCCCTTACACTTTCATGATCTTCAAGGCCATCACATCTTTCCTGAGGGTAGAAACTTCCTCCTCCTGCTTTTTCTTTTCCTTGTGCAGGAACTGGATGTAGTCGATAGCTGAGGATGAAAACACAGAGTGAGGATTTGGGAGCACACATGGGTCCCCAAGATGCCCTCATGGGAGGTACCTGAGCCAGGGCACCATCAGCACCCACTGACCCGATTCCCATGGAAGGTGAGTGGGTGCAGGTGAACAGCACCCGAGCTCCCCAGAGTCTCATCACACAAGAAGGTTCTAAGGTGCTGAACTTTGCCCTGCACAGCTCTAGGGAGGAGGATTAGGGGGCGACAGCACCTCCTTCCCTCCCACCCTTGGGACTCACTCTTTTGGAGGACAATGGCCTTGCTCAGCTTCTGCGAGCCAATGGAGAAATCCTGCTGCTCACAGGTGGGGACGATGGCCTGCAAGTCATCGTAGCCTTTCTGCAGGGAAGCAGAGCCACAGTGTGTGGGCTCATCCTGTGAGACCAGGTCCACACCCAGCTCCCACCACACAGACCGTCAGAGCCAAGGCAGCTCCCAGCACATACATATGCAGGGAGCGCAGATCCAGGAGCAAAACAGAGAAGTGCTGGAAGAGCCGGGTGACGGAGTGGCCTGGGAGCAGCACTCCAGCAGCACTCACTGCCTCTTGCCTCACCTTGATGGCATCTCGACGCTTCTGCTCAGCCTGGGTGTGCGCGCGGCGGCGCCGGTCCTTGTACGATTCCTTGTAGGGCTCCTGATGGTAATCACTATCCTCATCATCTGTGGGGACAGAGCATGGCTGGGGCTGAGTAGGGCAGAGGCACGAGAAGGGGCACAAGACAGCTCCAGGAACCACTACAGCTGCAGCCAGGCCCAGCATGAGTTCCCGCCCCAGTCAGCAACAGCAGGCTTGGCCAAAGTAAAGCTTTCCAAGAGGTCCCAGCAACCCTTTTCCTCTCCTTGAGGAGCTGGGCAGGAGGCAGATGCTGGCAACTCCCTTGGAAGGCATCAAAACCAGAGTGATTCTCCACTCCAAACCCTGCTGGAAACCACAGAACCTTGATGCTGTTCCCACCACCTTCCTCCTCCTCAAGATAGGAATCCTGCCCAGCCACGCTCACTCCATCAGTACAGGGCAGACCTGGAGCCCGGCATGTGCCGGACTCTCCAGGAACAGAAACACCCCACGGTCACGGCGGAAAAACCCCACCTGTGTTGGGGACAGAAGAGGCACTGGTGGAGCCGATGCTGTTGGCCCGGGACACTATGCTGCCTTTTCGGGCATTTTCCATGAAGAGTGCTGGAAGAAGAGTGTCCCTGGGTCAGTGCCCAATGCTGGGTGTGACCGGGCACAGGGATGTGAGGGGCGTCCCTGGGCAGCCGCTGCCACCCACGAACGGGGGCACCTACCAGAGTCCAGGCCATTGTCGCCGTAGGCCGCGTCCACCTGCTCAGGGCCGGCGGGCGGAGGAGACACATCAGCGGGACTGGGGCGGCGATCGCGGCCCGCGCCCCGGAGGCCCCCGGCCCGAGCAGCACCCATCACCCCGAGCTGCGGCTCCGCTGGGGCCTTTGGCCACCGCCCCTCGCCCAGGCATTGACTCCTGTGCGCTCTCCGCCCCAATACCCCCAGCCCGGCGCTCACCTCGCCCGACCGCCCTGAGCCCCGGCCCGCTGCCCTGAGCCCCCGCGGCACCTGCCGCGCGGCGCGGCCCGGCCCGGCCCGACCCGACCCCATCCCGATCCCGATCCCACCTTCCCCCACGAGTCCTCGGCGGCGGCGCCCGGCAGCTCCGCCATCTTCCGCGCGCCCGGTCATGTGACCGCCGCTACGGCTGGCGGGGGACGCAGCCCGCGCCGCGCCGCCAGGGGGCGCCCGCGCCAACCCCGGAGCGTCCGCATGCGCATGACGCCATGGGCGTGACGTCGCCCCCTAGCGCCTCCGGTGCAGGGGTCCTGCCCGGGGGAAGGTTCTTGGCACTGGGAGTCCCACACTGAGCCCCGCAGCGCCGGGGGCCGTAACGGGAGCTGGGAGGGCCGGGGGCACTGGAGCCCCTGCGCGGGCGGGTGAGGGTACGGCACCGGCGCACGGACACGCACTGCGGGAGCAGCCTCTTTACTGTCACCCAGCGGCGCTCAGCCCTGCAGGGGTCCCCTTCACCGGGGGACAGCAGGGCGCCTCGGACCCTCGCCGGGGCTGGACGGGGCCGGTGGTCTCGGTCCTGCGCTGCTCCGTCCGCCGGTTCATCGCGGGCAATGGTGGCAGGACACGGACCTTCACGGGACCGTGTGGGACGGTCCCTCACGGGCCGGGCTCCGGGCTCAGGCGCTGCTGCAGCAGGTCCCAGGCCTTCTGCACCTGCCAGAGAACCATCCGGGGCGACACCTCAGAGCCCACAGATAAGGTGAGCGGCACCTCGGCTCAGGGCAGGAGTGTCCCATGAGAGTCTTACACCTCCTCTTCCTTGCCGGCTGAATTTACATCCCCAAAGCCACCCCTCCGTGGCCGTGTCCAGGGGCAGCCTCGATGGTGAGCAGTGCATTCAGGCACAACAGGCACGGCCTGAGCATAGTACTGAGCCCTCCAGTTTCTGTCACAATCACCCAGGACACCCCTGGTGCTGCAGCAGCCCCAGGCTCACCTGCTGGCGGGTGATGTCCGGCTCCCAGAGGGTGCAGAGCACCACCTGTGACTGCTCTACCCGTTGCCTGTTGGTAATCTGGCTCTGCAGCCGGTGGCGAGCAGCCTCCTCACTCAGCCCGTCCCTGGCCATAATGCGCCTCACGGCCTGGCAGGGACACAGGGGACACTCAGGTGCTTGGGGGGAGGCTGAAGACCAGCCCTGGAAGCAAATGAGGAGCCCAGGGCATGCCCACCTCCTCCTCCGGGATGATGGCTGTCCACACCTCGTGGACCATGTCCTGCCAGCCAGCCTCCAGCAGCACAGCAGCATCCAGCACACACACAGCCTTCCCTGCACAACAAGGCCATTCCTCAGTGCCTGGCCATGGATGGCAGCAGCCTGGGCTCAGTCCCACCTTCCTGCAGTGCAGATGCTTCACTGCTGAGCTGAGGCTGTCACAGAGCTGCCCCCCTTACCTTGAGCATCAGCCTCCCTGACCCTTTCCTTCACCATCTGGGCTATTTTGGGCCACACAATGTCCGTCAGGCTCTTCAGCCGCTCCTAGAAAGGACCACAGGAGGATTTGAGATTTGGTCTCTTGCCCTCAGAACCCCTGGGCAGCCAACCAGAGAGCAGGGGTGTAAGCAGCCAGGAGACACCCAGGAAGGACCCACTGAAGCTGGTGGGTGGGTCCGGCCCATTGCCAAGCACTAGGAAGGGAAGCTTCCATGCTGGCTGGAGGCTCCCATTCCTGCAGCCAGGGTCGGGGTGCTTTTTCCTGTTATTTTCCTTGTCCTGCCATTAGGGCCCTGCCATTAGCAGAGACCTTGGTCTCTGCTGTGAGAAGTGCTTTGATCCACCGCACAGCAAGCTCCCTGTGCAGCAGGTCCCACACAAGACCTGTCTATCTGGGGAACCCCTTGAGCTGCCTCTAACTTGGCCTGGGGCAGCAGCAGAGCAACAGGCTGAGCACCTGTAAAGGCCAGGTGCCACTGAGTCCCCCTGGGTACAAGGGACAGAGAGCACTGCATCTGGGTATGTCAGGTCTGTTGCGCCGAGCTGGGTGAAGGAAAAGCATGATATAGAGCAGATGGGGATAGCCACGGGGACAGGGATGGGAATAGGGAGGCAGCAGCAGCTACGGGGCGAGAGCGACATCCAGCACAGCTGCTGACTCAGCTACAGAAATGGGATCTGTCCCACCCTGTCCCCAAGCCACTGTCAGGAAATACAGCCAGGAAGGTGTCATCATCTCAAAGGGCTGAAAACTAAAAACCCCTGGCACAAGAGAAGAACTGCCCCCGCTCACGGGATTAAGTATTTACAATAAACCTTTTACCTGGTTTCCAAACACTTTGGCCCCAAGGACTTTCCTGTTAATCGTCCCATCTTTGTTCAGGATCTCTGCAAAGGCAGAAGCACAACAGGTTTGGAAGGGACAATTTCTATCCCTGTGGCAAGCCTGGGCTGAGAAAGGGCTTTGGCACAGAACTCTCAGTAAGATCTAACCTGTCAGCTCTTCACCTGACTCCTGAAAAGGACAGGGAAGAGCTTTTTCCAGGCAAAGAGAAGCCTGGTTCATCTTTCCCCACCAGCAGCTCTGTCATGGGACACACAACACTTGGGGAGCCCGAAACTCATGGGGTAGGAGGGGTGCACGGGCCAGGGCTCTCTGGGACTCTCCTCCCTCCCCCTCCCTCCTCCCCACACCCTCCAGTGACTGTACCTGCCCCAAAAGCTGCCACCACTGGCTCGTAGGCCGGGCCACCAGGGACATAGACGGCATGGCCCAGCTTGTCGGCGTCGATAACAAATGCGCCCAGGTGCCCCAGAAGTTTGGCGATAGAGGTTTTCCCGCTCCCAGTTCCCCCAGTCAGGCCAATCACATACGGGTGCAATGGCAAAGCTGGGTCTTCCTAAAGGAATGAGGAAAGCTGTGGCAGCAGACAGAGAACTGGGCTTTGCTGGATAAGGATCCTGACCCGGCAGCCTGGAGATGGCCATGAAAGGCCCTGGCCTGCAGAACAGCAGGAAGCCTTTCCAAACTCTTTGACTCCCGAGACTCCCACCCCTCCTCCTGGGAACACCACTCCCAGTGCAGCTGTCACTCTACAGGCCCCCCTCACCCGTGGGGGCTGCAGCAGTGTCCCCAGCAGCCTCTGCCGGAGGCTGGAGGAGCTAATCTTCTCCTCCTCGTTCTGACTGTGGTCAGGGTCCTTCATCAATTGGATTTCATGAAGAGCCAGCTCAGGGAGCCCCTGATGAGAGAAGGGGGCCACGAGGGCCATCAGCCATGAGAATCTAGCAGAGGGAAGGGGCGAATTGAGACCAAATATACCCCCAGGCAATGGCAGGCAGGGCGAGGGGGCAGGCAGGGGTAGCCCACCAGGCTCCAGTGTGGCAATTACATTTTCAAGTCTTTTCCTGTTCACGGCCTCCCCTCCCCGGCGGGTCTCCTCGCTGACCACCAGGCACTGCAGGTCGGGGTCTGTGACTGAGGGGCCGAAGGGGTCGGCCAGAGGCACGATGTCGTAGCACAGCGACGGCTTCACGTCCTCCAAGAACTCGCGCAGCTTCGCTGCCCGCAGCTCATATGGCTCGATCAGCTCCGGCAGGACTTTGTCTGCCAGGCACCAGGAGGGCAGAGAAGTACAAGAGTGACGGAAAAGCAAGACCGGGAGATAGGAGACAACACCCCTCTGGGACTTTGAGCGCTGCTTTCCCCTCCCCTTGCCTCGCTGCACCTGGTTGTGGAGAGGACACCAGGTCCCCGCTGGATTGCCAGTGACACTCTGCCTGGATGGCACCACCTTGGGTGGGTGGCTGCCAGGACTTCACGTGTCACTGGGCCCCCAGCTCACCGCCTTGCCCCGGGGAGCACCAGGCTGACCCCGCGTCCCCATGCAGTGCCACGGCCGCCCCGGACTCACGGTGAAGCAGGTCTCCGT
>VZRN01000234.1:479111-551268 GCA_013397935.1 Dasyornis broadbenti
GGGGGGAGGAGACCGGCAGGCTCGGCCGCATTGCAGCCGCGCCCACCCCGCGCGGGACATAGTGGGCCTACGGCGTGACAGGGACTAATTCAGAATTGCGCGGGTGCAAAGGGCTTTATTGCGGATGCGGCGGGACCGAGCACGCGACCGGGTCCGGGTCCGCGCTGGGGGTTCGCATGGCAGCGGGTACCGGTGTTCTGGTGGCTCCGCTCAGGGCGGGTCCGCGCTGGGGGTTCGCATGGCAGCGGGTACCGGTGTTCTGGTGGCTCCGCTCAGGGCTGGTCCCCGCTGGCTTCGCTGCCGCCGAAGACGAAGTCATGCATGGCGCGGACATACGCGGAGCCGTCGGGGCTGCTTAGCCGCAGGCGCCAGAGCGGGGCGAGGAGCTGCGTGCTGGTGCAGCGGAGGGGTGGGCAGGGGCTGCCGATGGCCTCCAGGAACACCTGGCACGGCGGACGGGTCAGAGCCGTCCCCGGCACGGCCCCACGGCCGCCCCCGCCCCGCGGTGACTGACCGGCAGGACCTCCTCCACCTGCTGGGCCGCGTCGCGGAACATGCTCTGACAGTGCCACAGGTATCGGCGGTACAGCCCCTGTGTCTCAGCGTCCAGGCACCGCATCTCGCTGCCCTCAGGGTCGGGGTGCTGCAGGTTGGCTAGGAAGCTGGTATGGACGGGCCCACACTCCACCAGCGTGAGGCTGTAGGAGGGAGCGCATGAGCTGCCACCATACCCCCACCCTGACGTCCCCCTATCCTGGTGGGCAGGATCCAACCCTCGTGGCACCGCCAGCACTCACTGGATGTTGAATGGGCGCAGGACGATGGCCAGACTCTCGCACAGCCCCTCCACTGCAAACTTGCTGGCACAGTACACAGCATTGAAGGGCAGCCCTGGGGCAGAGCCACACCCTGAGCACCAGGGCTCTTCCCCGCGGCTCTCTGTGCCACAGGGTGCTGAGGGTCCCACCTTGCAGCCCCCCAATGCTGCTGGAGACAATGATCCGCCCGGCTCTGCGGCTCTTCATGGCAGGCAGGAATGCCTGGATGGTGCGGACAGCCCCAAAGAGGTTCACATCGAAGACAGTTTTCATGGCCTGGTCAGAGCAGGTCTCCAGCGGTCCCATCAGTCCCACCCCGGCATTGCAGACTGCCAGGCGTGTTGCAGTCAGCCGGGCACAGTGCAGTCAGCCACTGTAGCCCCGCACTGTAGCCCTGCACACCACCGAGTGCCAGAAGGCAGAAATAGGGAGGACCTTTCCCTGTTAATGGGCCCTTGGCACCCCCAAATCCATCTTCTGCACCTCTGCCCTGCTAAACATGTCCTGTCTCAGCCCTAGCACTGCCTGCACCTCCCATGATTTGAGATCTGCTCCTGGTGCCCTGGGCAGGGTTGCGACCCCAGAGAGGTCCTCCAGCCACCCCAGGGACACTGGGAGCACCAGGAAGAGCCATACCCAGCACATCCAGCCGCTGTCCCTGCACCCGCTGTGCAGCAGCTGCCAGTGAGCATGGGTCAGTGACATCAAGCTGCAGGACCTCCAGCGTGTCGGGGCAGCAGCCCCCCAGGCGCTCCAGCAGCTGCTCACCCTTGGCCAGGTCACGCATGGTGGCATAAACTGGGGAGACAGTGTGGCCACAGGCAGTGGGGCCACTGAGCACCAACCCCAGACCACCCCCAGGCTCTGTCTGTCCTTGGTGAGGCACTGCCTGGCCCAGCCCGGAGACCGCCTGGGGCTGCTGGACCCCCGGGGCAGCCTCAACACTTTACCTTTGAACCGGCGAGTAGTGTCGGCTGCCAGGCGTGCAGCCAGCCCCAGGCCGATGCCTGAGGAGCAGCCCGTGATCAGCACCGTGGTTCTCTCCATGGCTGGTAGTGCTGGCCAACAGGGCCACGCCATTTAAGAGGGCTGGGAAGGGGTGCCCCCGCCCCACACCACTGTGTTGTGTCTGCTGCTTTATCTTAAGGCCCCTCCATCCACCTCCCTACGCATGCCTGGGGCTCCCTGTGCCTTCATCCTCATGCAGGTGGTGTGATAAAGAATCCACTGAGCCAGGACCTCCCTGCTGGAAGAGGCTCTGGGGCACAAGGGGTCTGCACCAGCTGTGCATTGCCGTGCCAGGCATGCCAGCTGCCAGAATGTCTCTGGCAGTTGAGTTGTTCCTGCTATGCAGGCTCAGGGCTGGGCTGCTCCTCTGCCCACCATGTTCCACACAATCCTGGGCTAGCAAAAGGAGTTGGACACACATAGGATAAAAGTCTCTATTTGCTCCACAGCTGGGTTCTGCCCAAGCCCCAGCTGTGGAAAAGGCCTCAAAAACTCCATCCTGGGGACTGCAGCCCCAGCAACACTGCAGGCAATGCTGCAATGTCTTTTACAACACAAAAGGCACCAAATGTGGGCAGGGCCATGCAGTGCCATGTCCCCACAGGCACTGGGGTCCAGGGCTGCTCTGTCCCCCTGCCCACTGCCACCTCCCTGTCTGCTTCTCCCCCATCACTGCCCCTGCTAGCCAGCCAAAGCCCCAAGACAGGGACGCATTTGTCCTGTCCCTCTGCAGTGTCTCAGCTGAGAGCACTGGGGCAGCCCAGGTTTCCTGGGAATAGGCTCAGGGCAGCCAGGCAGAGCTGAGTACAAAGCATGGTGCAGGATGGGTCACTGGGGCATAGCATGCCCTCCTTCCATCTGCCTGCCCCCCTCCATCTGCCAGCCCCTTGTCCATATATCAGCCCCTCTTGGGGCATGTCCTGCCCATGCAGGGGAAGTAGGGGTCCAGACTGGCTGGGGGGCCACCAGGGCTCTGTGCCCCTTTTCAAGTACAGCCAGGACACAGCCATCTGGCCAGGAGCCCAGATGGGGGAGGGTTCAGGGGCTCTGTCCACTCTCCCTGGGGGAGGCTCCAGAGGCAGAGCCCAAAGTCACGCAGGCCCAGCCAAGCTGCGCTGCAGGGTGCTGGGGTAGTATTTGAGGAACAGCTTCCTGGAGATCTCAATCGTATCCCCAGCTGGCACAGCTGGGTAGCGCTTCTTGTTGTAGATGAAACCTCTCTCCACTTGGAAGACTGCCTGGTTGAACTGGTCCTGGTGAAAGGGGCGGCCCGAGTTGAGGCTCTCCACCAGCACAGAGATGAAGAGGCTCCAGCGCACGCTGTAGTAGTCCAGCACCAGCCCCCCCAACTGCTTGTTGGCGTAGTCCAGAATGTTCCCGCTGGGCCCCCAGAGCGTCACCTGGTTCCGGGCATTCAGCTCATACTGCTCAGCCTCCCGGTCACTGGTGCCCATGGCACGGGCGCTCTCCAGCCAGCGGCCGAGGAGGAAGAGCCTGTGGCTGGAGAGGAGGCTGTCCAGCTCTGGCAGCAGGTCATACACCAGCACACCCCCAGCCGTCAGCAGCTCTGGCAGTGAGTGGCTCTGGAAAGCCTGGCGGATGCTCAGGTAGTAGTCGCTCACCAGCTGCTGGGCCGCCTGCCTCGTCACATCCACCAGGTCGTAGAGGAAGGTGGGACTGGAGCCCAGCTCGGCACCAGCGCTCAGTAGCAGGCGCCAGGCTTCATACACATCGCTGGCATTGTACCAGAGCTCCGTGTCCATGTGCAGCGAGGGCCGGCGCACCAATGGGCTGTGATTGTGGTTAACACAGACACCGGTGCAGTTATACACACTGCGGAGGAGCAGGCGCCAGGCGCTGGCTGCAGCAGCATTTGGGGCACCGTAGCGGCGCTCGGCGTAGCGGGTCACCCAGCTGGGGAGGTCAAGGGGCTCCTGACGCCAGCCCAGCTCGTTCATCAGCTCATACACCATGTCGTTCTGCTCAATGCCCTCAGGCACCAGCCCTGTACCCACCATAGTGGAGTTGGGGAAGCGCCGAGCTGCAAAGGGGCCGTGGTTGATGGCCTCCACAGTGCCAAAGAGGCCATGGTTGCCACCGAAGTTGTGCAACATGCACCAGATGAAGGGCTGCCCATAGAAGGACTCTGTCCACTGGTAGACAGGCTTGGACTCAGCAAAGAGGTCGAGAACAATCATCCTGCCAAGGGGCACACCATGTAGCAGGGCCCGCACCTGTGTTGGCTGCCAGAAGTCGGGCTGGTGCTGGAAGAGCCAGCCCTGCATCAGCCACAGTGCCTTGGGGTCAGCTGGGAACAGAAGAGCACCAGGTGAAGTCGTCTCCAGGCAGGGCCCACAGGTGTCTCACTGGGCTCTGGGGCCACCAACCACCCCTCAAGGGGATTTTGGGGGTCTGGCACCAATGGGGTCTGTGCTTGCATGGGGCCCATGGCCACCTCCCCAGCCCCTGCTGTCCCACCTGGACCCCTGTGGCCAGGCCAGCACTGCACACTGACCTACCTCCTGTCATTGACCTGAAAATGACATTGCTGACTCTCGAGAGATAGGCAGGGTCAGAGGAGAGGGGCGTCATCTCGTTGAAGGTGTCTGCGCTATAGATGTGGTCTGTGCCAAACTCCTTGATCAGCTCCTTCAGGAAGAGAGTCCCGATCACCTGGAACATAGGGTCCTCTGGATGCAGCAGGTAGATACAGGAGTAGGTGCAGTCGAAGTGGCTCCAGCGCCCCAGGCGAGTGGCATTCACGCGTGGGAAGACCCTGCACCAGAGGGCAGAGATGGGGATCAGGAAAAGGACAGGACAGGACCACTGTGCACGTGCCGGGTCAGGGCAGCGTCCCGGGGAAGCTGCAGTGGGAGATGCTGCCGGAGGTGAGACCCGGGAAGGGCACAGGGCTGAGTCCCCGGGCAGGGACTGCACCTACCGAAGGACGCCCTGCGGCACGTGGCCCGCAAAGGCCGGCAGCACCGTGGTCATCCCTAGTGAGCGCATCCGCTCCACGATCCGGTACTGGGAGAGAGAAGAAGAGAGGGAGCAGAG
The DNA here is from genome assembly GCA_013397935.1 of Dasyornis broadbenti. Classification (NCBI taxonomy): domain Eukaryota; kingdom Metazoa; phylum Chordata; class Aves; order Passeriformes; family Dasyornithidae; genus Dasyornis; species Dasyornis broadbenti. The sequence goes on from VZRN01000234.1 coordinate 483,995, forward strand.
GGAGAGAAGCCCCCACCTTCCCGCGAGGGGCCCCCGGGCGCTGCAGCAGCTCGGGGCGGGGGGAGGGGAGCTCCGAGGCTCCGTGAGGGCAGCCTCGGCCAGGACGAGCAGGGGGTGACAGGCGTTTGCCCCGGGCGGGCGGGGCCACCCCAGGTACCTGCAGGTAAAGCTGCTTGAGGTGCCATGCCGGCGGCAGCGGCCCAGCCCAGCGGCGGAGGTTCCCCATCCGGTTCCAGGCCAGGAACGCGGGGCCCGTGAAGTACTTGTCGATCTCCGACTGGTTCAGGCCCAGGTTGCGGAAAACCTGCGCCGGGCGCCGGGGGTCAGCCGGTCCCACGGCTCCCGGTTCCACAGGTCCCGCCACCGCCATCGTGTTGGTTCCGGTTCCGACGCCCTCCCGGTCCGCCACCCCTCGGCCCCGGTCCTCACCCGCTGCCAGACAGCCTCCTGCCCCGCGAAAGCCGGCGCCAGGTTGATGCCGCTCAGCGCCATCCAGTCGATCTCCCGCTCCCAGCGCGCCCAGTCCCACCATGCGAAGGAGTAGCTCTGGGCGCAGACATTCTGGTAGTAGCGGTACCTGCAGGAGTGGCGGAGGATGCGCCCGGGCCCCCCGCGGCCCCCGTTACATAACACAGCCTTATCCCGCGCTAACGAGGCGTGAGCGGGGCCCGGCCCCGCGTCCCCGTTACCTGCCGGGGGCGGCGGCGCGGATCTCGGTCCGCAGCCGCGGCAGCGGGTCTGGCAGGCGGAGCTGCGCCCCGGACCACGACAGGTGGCAGCCGCAGAAATCTCGCAGGTAGCGATAGAGACCGGCGGCCGCCGCCACGCCGCTGGAGCCCGTTACAGCGACGGCCACGGCGGCGCCAGGAGGAGACCACAGCCGATAGACGTCAGGCCCGCCAGCCGCTAGTGCCGGGTCCACCGACAGCGACACGGCGGCGGCCCGTGGGCCAAGCAGGCGCCGCGCCAACGCCCGCACCGCCTCCTCTTGCCGCGCGTCCCCCGCTCGCGCCGCCGTCGCCGCCAGCAGCAGCAGAAACGGCAGCGCCAGCCCAGGTCCCGGCCCCAGTCCCGGTTCAGGTCCCGGTTCCGACCCTCGCCGCACCGCCATCGCCGCTTCCTACCCCTGCGTCGGGCCCCGCCTACCCCGGTACCGTCCCCCTCCTGCCTGCCGGCGGTCCCGCCTCTCTCGATCCTGCGGCGCTGGGCGGTCCCGGCGGCGCGGGGTGGGCCTGATCTGTCACCGACCGCGAAGCGGAGCGGGGCTCGTTCCGCGGGCGGCTTCCGACCCCTTAGAGCAGGGACGTCCCGGGCTGGCCGGTTCCGGCAGCCGGGGCGGGCTGGGGCAGGGGACAGGCGCTCCCTGAGCCCCAGGGCCACTGCGGCCTCTTCCCTGCCCGCTCCAGGTGCCGGAGCAGGAGTCGGGTTTGCAACTCCTGCCCGGGGCCGCGGGACCCCCGCCCATCCGTCAGCCCGGGGGCTCTTGGGACTGACCGGGACCTACTCTGGCCGGCGGGGGGCGCTGCGAGACCAAGCAGCGGGGGCACCGCCGGTACCGCGCGGCGGGGGAGCGCCCTGGCAGCCCCAGCACCACCCGGAGCGGCCCCCTCCCTGGCCGCCGAGGCGAATCCCGCCGGGGAACGGGGCAGGCCGAGTTCGGGCTGCCCGCGATCTTTCTCAGCTCCAGGACACTTAAAGGACAGAGCCTGGCTGCGGGGCGGCCCGAGGAAGGAACGGGGGAACTCCCCGAGCACCCTCAGGGCAGCCCAAGGGGAGACGGGGGAACTCGGGGCTCCCCGAGCACTCCCAGTGCAGCCCAAGGGCGGCCGGGGTCTCCTGCCAGCACCAGGGCTGTGCCTGAGACCCCAGAGCCGCGGAAACGGGCAGAAATGTCGTGACTGCACAGGAGCGGTGAAGAGCAGAGAGAACATTCCCCCGGCCAGCTAGGATCTACAGCTGCAGGAAAAGCATTCCCTGGTCCAGCAGGAAGCTGGTTCCTCGTTCAAGAGGTGCGGGAAGCTGGGGCTGTAGTTCAGCACGGCTTCTCGCCCTCTCAGAGGTATCAGGAGGTGGGAAACACACTGACATCAGCAAGACAATCGCCAAAACCCTGCAGAACCCTCCCTTCCGCTGCTCCCGCATATGTGGAAATACCCTCTCCGCAGGAAGGGCCTAAGTAAACACGGCCCTCCGGGAGGACTGGGGGTCCCTGCGGCTGGGGAAAGCGGGAGCAGGGCACAGCCCTGGGCAGGCAGAGTGTGCTTCCCTATGCCCTGTCGAAGTGTACCTGTAGCACCCGGGTTAAACAAGCCGAACTTTTCCTCCTCCACAACTCCTCGTTCCACGCAGTTACGGGTCTATCAGGGTGGGCAGAAGGCCCCAGGATAAACAGCTCTGGCCCAGCCTTTGCTCAGGATGTCGTTGGGGCTTGATAAGCACAGGGACATTGCAGCCCAGGCAGGGTCACGCCGGTCTTACTGTACAAACCAGCCCTGCCCACCCCATGGTTCTGGCCATGGATGCCTAAGGTCCCAGCTGCTCCCAGCAGCTCTGGGGGCTGTGCTCAGTGTAGGTCAGGGATGAGGGGCTGCGCCTGAGCCCCCTCAGTGAGCACTGAAAAAGCAGGAAACAGGCCACAGTGCTTGTTGTGGAGTTCATTTAATTTATACAGTAACTGTCAGCAACATGTTTCACCCAGCCAGCAGAACACAGCAGGAGTCATGTCAATGCTCCACCTACAGCCATGCTTTGATTTCACCCTTCAGTCTGCAAACACCTCTGTGAATAGCCACCATATCCACCTGTAACACGGTGAGTGCCCAGGGCCTGCCCAGGTGCAGCACAAGGGTCCCTGTGCTCCACGCACGTGTGCACTGCAGTGTGCAATGTACATGTAACTTTCTCACCTAATTTTAAGCAGCTTGGCACCCAGAGGCACTTCCTGCTTGCTTCCAGGTCAAGGATTCTCATTGTTGTTCTAATCTGTTCATACACAAATACTCAGCTCCACTGCGAGAATTAAACATGACAGTCACACACAGCACTAACACACTAACCCCACTGCTGCTACAGCTACATTGAGTTGAGGAGTGCAAGGAAATATTGACAGCTCAGTCAGAAGAGAAAGCCACAACTAATGCAGGGACACAGCACAGAGACCCCTGTGCCATGGAGCTATTTTGGCCAGACTGGGCCACTGCTTTCCCGTAAAGGGCTCCTCAGACTCTGAGTGCACAGGACAACGTGAGTCACTGGTACCTCCACCTGTGCAAAAGTTGCCTCCACCAATGCCAAGCCCACACAGGCACTATCTGATGTGCCTTGAGGGCATTGGTTTTAAACCAGAAACCCCCCAGAAGCTCCACTGCCAGTGGCCGCACCTGCAGCGACCAATGCCAGTCCGAACCAAGGCTCATCCCTCCCTATCCTGCCCTAGGCAACAGTCAGGCAGCCAAGTCCCATTGAATGAAGACTCCCTGCCACAGCCTCCAGCAATAACAGGGGGAACGGCCCTCATTCTTCCCAAACTGAGGTTGTTGGGCCTTTTCTCCATGTGGTGTTTTGTCCCCTCAGCACAGCTGCATTTCTTTTCTGCCCTAAGCAGCTGCCAAGGAATGCACAATATAAGGAGCACATGACCGCACACCAAAGAGACACCTCATGCACTTGGTACCTTTGGGAGTAAACTTAAAGAATGAAAAGTTTCTGTGATCCAGTAAAGCTTTTGGCTGTGGGATGCCACAGTAATGCTCAAGGGTGCTGCAATAAGTTATTATCACTATACACACGACTTGAACACACAAGGAGGGGTCAGTCACACACCTGGTATTGGGGAGGGTCAGTCACACACACACACACACATACACACACACACGACATTTAACACTGCTGGAGTGGGGGGGCCTTAGTCGTCAAACCTCCCCTCACGAATGATATCAAAGGAGAAAGGGAGAAACTTGAACCCAGTGCCAGTGTAGAACTTGTTCTGGAACTCAATCCTGCAAGAGATAGAAGAGTGATAACTCATTAAAAAGATGGCTTTCAATACGAACAATTAGCAAGAACTCCATTAAAAGTAGGATTATTTACTATAAAAATTAAAGCTTTAAAGAGAAGAGGTACTATAACATAATGTATCTTTTGGCACAACTCCCCCATCTATGTGTGATGCTTCTGTGCATAGTAGAGAACTGTCCGGAGACTTCGATCCCACCCTCAATAAAAGGGCAACAGGAGCAGAAGGCCAGCCCTGACCACAGTGCCCCGGGAAGCAGAGGGAGCAGAAACACCATTTTCTACACCAGCTCCTAAAGTTCCCTTTTTCGTTAGCACAAGGCTCAGCCACGTGACACTGAGCTCAGACTCCCCCACCAGCCACTTCTGTTTATTCCCTGCAGCAAATTTGCACTGGGTTGTGCCCGCCAGCTCCAGCCGAGCATTAGCTCAGCCCCATTTGCTGCTGCTGCCCCTGATGAACTCGGGTTAAAAAAGAATTATTCTAGAGAACTGCCCAATGGTCAGTGACAGCCAAACAGGGACAGGGGAAACTAATCCCCTGATTCCCAGCAAAAACAAGCCCAGGCTTCACAGACACTTTCCACTGCACAATCTGCTGGAAAACAAAGTCTCTGCAGGCAGTGAGTGACAGCAAACTGGCGAGCATTTAACAGAGGTCAGGAGAAGGGGTTTTTTTCAGCAAAAACCCACAAACGTGAATTATTTTTCCTCATATGGGGAATCACGGCAAACTCCAGAGCTGCTGTATTCAGCTAGCAAAAAGTGATTTCCCCACAGAGCCCAGGAGGGAAACACTCAGGAAAACCAGCTTTAGCTTGTATCTGCTGGTGCCTCGCACGCCAAGGGATCCCCAGGATGAGCAGGATTTTCCATGTGGGAGGAAGGGCTCCTTGCCAACATGCTCCAGTTTTTCAGGAACCCTGATAATCTCCATAAGTATCCTGTGACTAAGTAACTGTTCTGTAAGCAAAGGGAAATGAGAAGCAGAGGGTTGGGTATCTGAGTCACCAAGCCCACTGTGACTGACATGTCAACCCTGATGATTCACAATTTCAGCTGGCCCCAGCATTCAAACGCTCCCTTTGGACATTCCACTACAACTGGCCACAACTGGAGGCCTGACACTGGAAGAGAGGCTTCTCTAAGGTTAGAGAACTAGTGAGAAAAGTAAATTTAACCAAATAATCATGGTGTAAATGGGGTTTTCTGCAGGTGCCTCCAGGAACACCCAGTACCCAGCAGGAGGCACTGCTGTTGCTGGGCTCACTGTCTGTCACATGTCCCAATTTACTGCTAAACTCTCCGTATGTCACCTATTGGTGACCAAGTTCTGCAGAGAATTTACAGACAGTGGCACTGTGAGCAAACAGCTCAGGAGTCCTCTGGCAGCAGCGCTATAGGAAACCCACTCTGCAGCTTTTTGCATTAATAATTAGTGTCAGTGTTTGTCAGACTGTAATTCTGTGGATTTTCCAACCCCCCAGAGTCAGGGTACCAACACTGGAAAAACCAGGCAGCTCCAGTGCTGTAAGCAGGAGGCAACAGTGCAACGGGAATCCCGACTGTCACTTAGTACAACTGCAAATTGCCACTCTTTGTCCCCAAAGACAGGTGCCAGAGTCTGGGGTCAGGTGTGAACCAGGCACACCTCAAGGGCAGCACACCTGACAGTCAGAACCCACTGGGGTGTCTGTGCAGAGACTGTTGCAGTTACTCCTTCCCAAAAAGGACCGACGGACTGTATCTGTCTCTGTGGGATATTCCATCCTGCCTGACAGGAGGCTGCAGCTGCCCCTTGGAGCAGTGGCTGCTGCGGCTGCACTGCAGACGAGTGCTGGCTCGTGACCTTTACAAAGGAAAATCAAATCCTGGCAGGTGGGTGAGCAGCTGGACTTGACCACTCCCACTTATAGGATTGAGAGTGGGATGCAGCTCCAACACACCCACGCCTGTTGGGAGGCAGCACTCTGAATCCAGTTACAAACTTTTCCTTTTGGGTACAGTCTGTTTTGGCTCACATTAGAAGAGGTGACAAGCTTAAAAATGGGGAAGCTGCTTTAATCTGAACATTCATGTCAAACTGCATCACTGAAAAGTAATAAATAGAAAGGTTAAATATTTCAGAAGAGTGATATATTTCAGAAGAGCTACAGGAAAAGAAGCTGACAGCACGACAGCTTAGACACATACCAAGCTGCAGTGGAGCCCTGATTCACACCCTGCAATCCTGGCAGCAATCCAGAGTGCTGCCTCCGCCCCAGACTGCCCTGAAAAGCCCAACCTGCTCAAAGAATGCGCACTGAAAAAGCACAAAATAACCCTCCCTCATTTGGGACTGCCAGGCACAGCATATGGAACAACCTGTGAATTCCCTGACCAGCAAAACACATGCTCAATTCCTCCTCCTTTCCAGGAAGGCTGAACTGCCCACACCTCAAATTCCTAATAGGTGACTGTTTTCCCATAGCTAGAAAATCCTATCTGCTCCTCCCAGGACAGCTGTATCTGACCTCCACTCTCCCTTCCTCCTCCTAAAAAGGGAACACCTGCCATTGGAACACCCTGTTTTCGGTTCAGGAGCAAAAAGGAATCTGAACACTGTGCTCTTTGGAACCACTGCAGGTGCCTCCCTGTGATAATCAACACCCAGCAAACCGAAAATAATTTCAGCAGGTCACTTGCAGTCTGAAATAGAGCCTTAAACTTGCTTTTCTGGGCTCTGAACCTGAACAGATTTTCTCTCACAGCCTGTACATGAAAGGCTTGCAAGTTTGAAACGCATGCTTAGGGAAAACAGGACTTTGTGAAGCACTCCAGTTCCACAGATGCCAGGCCGTGCCTTGCACTGGTCTGCATGGCCAGAGCAATCTGTGAGCTCACTGCTGCTGTCCCTGGGTTTGCCTGTTTGCACTTTCACTGACATCAGTCTTCCCTTGACACATACACAGATGTTTTTTTAATGGTCTTTTAGGGAAAGCCTAGCAATGTGAACCACGACCTCCAGCTCACACCTGTTCCAGGTATCTGAGCCATATCTGGAGGTGCAATTTGTGATTATTAACACAAGACAGACACCTCCCCAAAAATGTGCTTTCTGCTCCACAGAGCCTATCTAGAGCAGCTGCTCAAAGCTGTTTCCCTGCTGCTGCTTAGAAACGGCCATGCAGCTCCACAGCCCAGAGAGGCCATACCCTGGAAATCCTCTAATCCACAAGGAATTGCAGAGCAAACCCACCACATCTGGAGTTACCGCTGCCCTCTGCTCCCCTTGAACTGTTCTCAGTGCTAGGCAGGGTCCATGGGGCTCCTGCCGGAACTGCTGTGCTGGCCCAGCACGGTGACAGCAGGGAGAAGATGAGGGACCTCTGGCTAGTCAGCGAGGAGCTCTCGAGTGACTGCTCTGCAGGGTTCAGGCTGGATGCCAGGAAAAACAGAGGCACCATCCAGCAGCCATTTCCAGGAGTGCCCCCGCCCCGGCTCCCTCAGCACAAGATGGCTTCACCCCAGAATCCCGGGATCAGCTTGGCTCACTCAGCTACAGAGACACAGGTGGAACAAGACTCTCCAGCCTGCACCCGCAGGAGTCAGGACATCCCAGCCCGCATCCCCCAGCCTGCACCTCACCAGCTGACGAGGGCAAAAGGCCAAAGCTTTCCTTCCCACAAGCAGGGGAAAAGTGCAAAAAGGCTGATTTTCTTTAGCATTTTTTTTTTAAGACGCACTGGCTTCTTTTTGCACTTACAGAACTACTTTCAGAGAGTGCTCCCAACCTGTTCTTCCTGTTTAAGAAAGACAGAATATTTTTTTGTGATCTTCAGGGACTTCCCTTTGCTCTCACGACCCCTCCTAGGAAATCAGCAGCCTGAGGAGGTGGCAGAAACCTGAACCCCACAAAGGCACAGACTCTCCTTCACTTCAGGGTGAGAAAATCCCACTCCCAGTTGCTTCTCTGATCCCACCCATGCACCAACCAGGGAATCTGAAGTGGAACAATGAGTGCTCTTAAACATGGATTAGAGAAAGCTCTTGAATACTTTCTGTACTTGGGAGCAGAGTTAATTCCTTCGGCTTTGCTGGCTGCATACACAGGAGCTTAATGATCACAGGAAAGGGGCTGCAAAAGCAACTTCCAAAAGCAAGACCAGCAAAAACTCACTGCCATCCCAAAGTACCCCAAGGGCAGAAGGCAAAGCCACTCCTGTCCAAGGCAAGGTCTTATAACAATGAACAAGAGAATGAGAAGGAAGCTGCAGTCAGTGGCTGGTGCACACAAAGGACACCAAAAGACAGGAACCAGGGAAAAGACCAAGAGACGGAATGAGAAAGTCCTGCTGAAAGCCACAAAGCACACTGCTCCAGCCAGCCCAGCTTCCCCAGTCCCTGGTCCTAAAGCTTTGGAACTAAAGATTTAGTCTTTTAGTGAATATTTCTAAGCAGAGCTTCACAGCTTTAAGCAACCATCAGGGAGAGGTGTTCTACTACAAAGAGGATTGAAATCTCTGACCCTTTTAAAGACTTTCTGCCTTCTAGAAGATGGCATTTCTGCACAGTCCAGGTGATAACCATTTTCTTGTTATGAAGAGCTCTCCAAGTTTCTGGATATTCCAGTTACTCACCAGTGCAAGCGCAGAGCGTGGAGAAAGGCTGAGAGCCCCTCCATGACCAGCAGAATGGCCACTGTCAGGGTGGCAAAAGCAGCAAAGATGAAGACAAGGCCCAAGCCTCCCCCCAGGCTCCTCACACTGAGGCCGATGTGGATCACCATGGTCCACAGCACCTCCGAGAGCTCTGCCGAGAGAAACAGAAGAAGATTCATGTCAGCAGGAACAGGGGGTTGTTCACTTATAATGCAAAAACTAAAGTCAAGCAAACTCCTGCTACAATGAGGTAGGAAACTGAAGAGGGACAAGAGCTTTAGCAGCCAGATGTGTCAGGACATTGCCTCCAACTGTCACACAGGGCAGGGCAGAGTCCTTGCTCAGCAGCTCTTTGCTTTATTCTGTGATTTTCAACTCCCTCCCTCCCATTCAGAAGAGCTGTGGGAGCAGCCCCTGGTGTGTGGAGCTCACTGCTCCCAGGTAATGCACACGTAGCACTGTCCTGTGCCAGCCAAGACCCGAGAGGCCTCTTGTGTTCCTGCCTCCCACCTGCCCAGGCTGAGCAGGCACACGGACCCACAGCTTAGCTCCCTGAGGGACACTCACGTGCGTGGGCCAAGCTGAGGGCCCAGAGCCTCAAATAAGACGCGGTGTTGGAGATGCAGCCCAGGCAGTACTCAATGGTGTGGATGGCCTGGTACACCACGGTGTCCCCGAAGTCAAACTGCAAAGGGAACACAGAATGAGGGGAGCTGGGAGTGTGGCATGGGCTGGCTGGGTGGGGACAGGGGCAGGGGAACTGCTGCTATCACCAGGGACACTGTGTGTGACGCTGCACACTGACACTGTCTTCTCCTGGTTTAGCATGTCAGCTTCACAAATGAAAGATGAATCTTGTCCCAACAGGTTTTGCAGAATGACCAATCCTGTGATGTGAATATTGTTTTCTCATTCTGGCATGTGAAAGTCAAGATATTCCAAATTCGTCCATGGGCTTAGCCAGGAAAAGACTGTTCAGCAGAAGATGGTGTTGGTGTGCATTCCCCGGTAACACAGAGGTGCTGCTACGGGAAGGAGGCAGTGCTCCAAGCCATACTGTGTGTGCCTTTGCTGCAGGAGCAAAAGGAGCATTTTGCAAGACATGAACTTGCCCTTTTTGAAAGCAAAAATAATGCATTAAGCGATCCTGAAAAAGTCACATCTGTGCACCATTCAGTGGCAAAGTCTCTGTGTCTTGGTAATTTTCTGCAATAATAAATGAAGAACTTACAAGGAAGTCTGCCATGCAGGGCAGTTTCATATTCTGCAGCTTGGGAAAGTGTTCCCTGCATTTTGGATTTAATCCATGCTTCAGAAACTGCTCAGATTTAAGTGAACACGATGTTTTAAATACATCCAGTGACTAACACTCTAGGCATGCACACAAAGCTATTTATATTCTTAATTCTCCCCTAGTATATCCAAGGCAATAAATATTTCAAACAGTTCAGTTAAATTAGCTGTCAAAAGCCTAATCCTTTCTCCACAGAACGTGAGCTGTGATGTTCTTCACTAAAGGCTGCCCTAGCCAACAGTTCCAGCTCCCGGACACATGAGCCGGCTGGCAGCACTGGGAATGTGGGAAATGTTTAAACAATGACCTTTCAAAGCTGAGTGCAACGGCCAGAGAGAGAGATCACTGTGCCAGGAGTGGGAGCATCGGGATTGCTGTGGCAGCCCTTGTGGGTTTACACATTTTCCCAAGGTTCAGTGAGACATCAGGTACACCAGAACAGGACTCTCCATGCCCTCCCCATTCCACAAAAGCCTGTGCACAGCAGAGCTCTGAGCAAACCACTGTCAGCACAATTTTCAGCAGCAGTGCCTTGGTCAAGCTGTTCTGATTTCATGCCATTTGTAATTTTTGTAGTAAAATTAGTTACCTGATAATGCTGAAACCTACACTCAGTTGTGCATCAGTATTTCTAAAACCCCATTTTTTTAATACTTGTTACACAAGTGCTTAAGGATGAGCAGTTTCTCAGAACAGAGCTTCTCTCTTACACAAAGCCTCTGGCCAGTTCAGTTGTTGAACTACATGGAACTGGACTGGTTGTGCTGCATTTGCTCTCTGGGTCAACCAGCATCATCCTTAACATGGCAGATAGTTTGTGGGAAGAAATCTCTTTAAACAGTTTGCTGCAGCAGAGAATTACAAAAGCCACAACATAAAAAACCTGAGACTTTTCTAGAGGCTCAAAAGTGAAAATCTTTCCGTTTCAGACCTCCTGCTGAACAGTTTCCCAGGTAACTGGGAACAATCTGCAGACAGGGGATCAGACAGACAAGCTGTATAGACAAAGTAATTAAAAGTGTGTTAATGTACGTATGTGTAAATTAAAAATGGCCTGTAACATGAAAACAGCAAATTTTTTTGGAAAACAAGATGCTGTGACATAACATGTTCAATTCAGCACGTTTTACACTGATGGGAAATGGCCCAGGTACACATGAAGGCAAAGCTGCTGTGCTCTTACCACCTCGTCCTCTGTAGGCTTGAAAACATAAATTTACATTTAGTGCAGTGTTTTGATCACATTAAACACGAACACATTCAGCAATTCCCTCCTACACACGCCACGGAAAGCAGTAACACATCCCATGCACTACAGAGGCAGGATCTGCTGCAGTCGTTCAGAAGCATTAGAAAACTCCCAAACTACGTGAGATCAACTGTTTTTCTCCTCTCCCGGAGGAAAGGGAAGTAATTAATATTACCCCCAGTAGTCAAAATGAAGATAAAAACAAAATTTCAGTGCTGCAGAAATACAGCCCCTGAATTTCCCCTGCCATGGGACAAGCAGGTAACACGTGGCACCTGGGAGTGCTGTGCACCCGAGATGGTAGCTCTTTAGGAACAAACAGAGCCACATCTCCCAGGATATGCAAATTATGCTGCTTTTGATGGAGTCCTGGGAGTGATCAAGAGACAACCAGTGAGAAAACTGCTAGGAAAACACTTCACTGGAACACCCTGGAAATGGGTAAATGCAGTCCCAGTGAGCTCATCCTGCTGCCGAGTGCAGTGCCCTGAGAGCGAGGATGCTCAGGTGCTTACCTCTTCCCCCTCCTCAGAATGGGTAGATAACTGGTCATGTTGAATGATCTCAGCATCCTCCTCCGTTGGGCCATTGCCCACCCGGATCCCACCAAAGTTGTGCGTGCCCTGACACATGCAGAAAAGAAAGAGCAAAGTGTTGTTTGGGTTTTAGTGCAAAAGTGCAGGTTTCTCATGACTCCATGTGCAGCAGCAGCTCACAGAGGAAAACAAAATATTAAATATTAAGGCCCAGATTAAGGCAGGTAGAATTCTATTTCCCAGCTTGGATGGGAAAGGTGCTGATTCCTGCTGGGGCTGGGGAAAAAAAAAAAGTCTGTCTGAGTGAATCTTTGGTACATTTCTACAGTGTAACTGCAACCATGAGGACAATAAAGGCACATCTCTCAGAGGACATTTGCTGACTCTGACATGCGACGGCCCCATGTCCTGCCCAGCAAGCACTGGACAAGCACCGACACACCGCTGCTGGGTACTGGAGCAGGTCATGGAGCAGAACACGCCAACACAAACACACACACACACATTTGCTCCCACCAGCTTCAGGCACACCAACACCACATGGAAAACCAAATCTTCCCCTGCCTGGAAACTCTACGTTGTGCAAGCAGGTCCTTTTAGAGACATTTGTTCTGACATTCAGCATCTGACCCTCAGCTACACCTCCAGGACTTCAAAGGGAAAAGAACAACACACAGACCGAGCTGAAATGCTGAAATCGGGAGCAGTTCCCATCTGACCCATGAGTGTGACCTCTAGGGAGGCAAACTACAACACCACAACTAGAAATTAACCCTGTGTCCAGCTTCAGCAATGTCTTGGGTCACCTGTGACACAGAATGTGACCAGGCTGACTTGCCACATCCAGACTGCACAAGTCCAGGGATGCCCATGCAGACGAAAGAGGCTGAAGGTTCCGTGATCTGGTGCTTGCACACACCAGCAGAACAGCTGCTCTGAGTTCTTCTACCTCCTTTGTCCTTAGAAGCCTGCTTTTATTTTAGGCTGAACTACAAATTTGTCCAAAATGCTATACATGAATTAAACATTTTGTCAGGTTTCTAAAAACAAATTAGGTAGATGTTTATGCTCTGAAAATAGAAATAAAATTTAAAAATCGTCTGTATTTACAACTAAGACAATGCTTTTAATAGGATTTTCAGTATCTCTGAAATACCTCAAGTCACTGTTGATTCCTGTCAATATTCTATTTATGTGTTTCTATCCTGTGTGAACTTGCACTTAAGCAGCTTTTCCCTCACACTCAACTCATATCCATTCCCTGTAAACAATCCAACTTAAGCACAGCTCCAACAGCTCCAGTTGTTTACTTGATCCTTCTAAGCACACTTCACACAAGACCTCCCCTCGCAGCTTCCCGATGGAGATACATTTCATACACTGGATGGATCACGCACAAAAGATCCCTTTTCATTTCTGACATTTCCGTGAGGAGACTAAAATGTCATGAGAGAACCAGCTGATATGTCCCTCCCAGCACCTTTGGCGCATGGAGAGCATGATGCGCTTCACACAGTCGGTGAGATTCACACTTCCTAGTCAGCCAGGCAGATTCAGAACTAAAATCGAGCTGAAATAGGCAGCACTGGGGAAGGGACTAAGTTCTGGGGGCTGCCACAATCCTCACCAGAAAGCTCTGGCAGAAAAGGGCCATCTGTAGGCTTAGAAACATGTAAGTCAAAACAACTGCCACTGAGAAGCTTGTTTGTGCACAACCATTTTATAATGGTTTCAGGTCAAAGTGTGTACAGGACAGATGTGCCACAAATCCAATGATTACTGACATGGAGTTGCTGGAGGCCATCACATCACTGTGTGTTTGGGAACATGTAATGCAAACAGAAGTGCTGCACTAAGAATCCTAATCTATCTCAAACAAATACACAAACAAAAGAAAAAAAGGGGGAATGTGGTAGCAGGAAATCCTGTGCAGGTTGGATTCAGCAGCACTCCTGCAAGAAGTGTCTCTGTGCACACATAACTACCGTCCTCCAGCCTGGGTGTTCATCCAGAATGTATCAATTTGGCTAAACTTTGCTCTTTCCAAGAGAAAGTGTTTTTCACCCTAAAGGTGCACTTGCCATTCCTTTATGATTCAGATACATTCCATGCTCCCTTGATAATCAAGACACAAAGCCAACTCCCATCTGTAATGCATCAGGCGAGTTTGAAGTGCACTCACTGTTGCAGCTGCTGCTGCCTCGAGCGCCTGCGCGTTCGTGCTGCCCTGGGCCTCCTCGGGCTGCCCTTCCTGGGGGTGGACGGAAGCAGAGAGAGGGAGGAGGAAGGAAACAAAAAGAGAAAGGGAGACGAATGGAGGGGACATGGGAGGATGAAAGACGGTCAGAGAAGGGAGAGGGAGTGTCTGTAACTGAACTGATCTTTGACTCGCTGCCCATCCTCACAGCACTGCCAGATGTGCAGGGAGAACTTGCACGTCTCCATAGAGCACATGTACCACGTTCCTGCATCTCACATACAGGTACTTTACAGTGCAGCTGGAAACCTTCAGAGCACCCCAGCAGACAACCTCTCACATGAGTCTGTAAGTTTCTTTTCTTTTTAATTGTTATTTTTTTACCATCCAAGCTGCTTTGACAAAGATAGCTGAGAAGTCTGCCAGCCAGTTCCATCTCTGTTTCCCACTGCCAGCCTAGCCCAGCCACAGAAGTGCATCCAGCAGCCAGTGAGACTGTTCCTAAACCAGCTGCCAAAGCCCAAGCCAGAGACTGTTCAGATCATTACCAACATAAGGGGTTTTTAAGAGCAGGTTTGATGCTGGATCCAGATCTGGGAAGCAGGCAGGCAACACACTGTCTCCAGTAACACCCACCTGCTGGTATGACCAGGAATAAGCAAAAACACTTTACAGGTCTCAATGTAGTGTGAATGCTTGAATCCAAGCTCAGGATGGATAACGCAATTTTTCAACCAAAAATAGTTTTTATACGTAAAATATAAAAGAGAGTCACCCACCAAGTGTTTTCTCCTTAAATACTGCTGGCGAAGGACCAGGGGTTTGGCTACCAGCATCCATGGCACACACAGCAACGCTACCACCACGAGGAAGCACTGGAGCCCTTTCTGCAAAAGAAACAAGTCTCAGGTAATTCACTTGCAGCCCCTGCTCACACACACACAGAACTCAGCAAGAATGGCTGAATTCCCAGTATGTGGAGGCTTCACTACCTCTCTCTCTTCTGGGAACAGCAATTGAATACTTAACGCCTGCAGCTGCCACCTCTGATGAGCATAGCATTTAATACTGAGACTGGGTTAGATTAGGGAAAAATCCAAAAAACTCTGCAGGGAATAAGAATTTGGCAGATGTCTGAAACTGCTGGGAGGAAACACCATTGGTGTCTGAGCTAAGCTGAGAGGTATCACATTGCAGACATGGGACAATATTTTAATTGCTTTCGCTATTAATCAGGATCCACGTGTTCTGAAGCCACAGTGGACTTATTGTCAGACAGATAAAAAACCCTGGTATAGGGATTATTCCTTCCTTCTTCAACACTACATAGTACCAGCCTTCAGAAATGCTCTGTCACAGTGGAAAAATGTTTCATGCTTGATTTCACAGTTATGACAAGGTCAATGAAACACTCCAGTATCACGAGGCATCTCTGATTCTGTTCTAGCAAGAGCACGCACCTGCCCACTATAAAGCATCTTATTACTGGTGTCCTCATACGAGAACAGAAACATGTTGATAAAGTGTATTAAGAGACTCGGTGCTTCCTTGGATGTGTGAGCATCGTACGCTGTCCACTTGTAAAAGATGAGAATAACAAGGTATCCAAAGAGGGAGGACATGAAAATCATTTCTGGAATAAATCCAAGGTATATGTTCAGCGGCTTCTTAAAATAGCTACAGGGGGAAAAAAAAAAATTATATTACATTTGGTTAGAATTAGGACAAAAGTTTTTAATAAGAGCATGAAGAGAGTCATTGGAATGACAGTGCAGGGGCTCGGCAGCTCGACAACAGCTGGGCCTGGACACAGGAACTGCCTGACAGGCACTGTTCCACACACAGCCAGAGACAACTGTCCTGCACCTTCCTTCAGGAGGTGAGGGCTGACGAGCTCCTCCATCTTAAACCAACACATACACGACACCCAAAGATATTCCATTCCCCCCACCATGGGAAAACCAGAGCAAAGCACTTACATGTGGTTGAGGAGACTCAAAGCGACACCAAAGAGCATCTGGAAAATGCCAAGAATCACAGACATCTTCATCTTAAAGGAATTGAGGAAGGCCAGCTTATTGCTGGCAATATTCCAGATCTGTGAAAAACAACACCCAGTCAGGTAAATACCAGGGAAAGGAAAACAGGAGAAGGAAAACACTCCCTTTAAGCTAAACAGAATGAACCAGTCAGGAAGTGTCAGGCTGAAAGAGCAGGTTTTTAAAAATGCGTTAGTCCCATGGATATCTTTTGGGGAAATGAGCAGACAAGCTCACAGAAAGAATATGATTATCCATTTAAAGAACAATTACATACAGCTCTGATTTCCTGCACTTCCTCTTTATGTGGAACCCACACAAAGTTTTGTCATATATTACAAGCAGAGTTAAGAGCAGAGGTGTTGATGCAGGCACATACAAAGTGGCAGCATTACTGGGAAATGCACATTTCCAAGAATGACTGAAAAAAGAGATTAACAACTTCCCCCAAGGTAAAAAAGTAACTTCAGAAATGATTTTCAAGTTTAATCAGATTTGATTAAAGCACTGCAGGTTAAAAAGAGTGAGAAAGCAACCTCTAATGGACCTCAGAACAAAGGTCTCTATCCCAAATCTAGCATCTCAATAGGAACTGAATTAATTCTATCATTCAGGAGCATTCTCACCATTGATGGACTTGCTAAGGGAATGGCTGGGCTGGGGAAATCTTTCACAGAACAGTGAACAGACAGGTACTTCTCTTTCCGCTGACACAGAGGATGTTCCCAAAAGACTGCAGAGGAAGGATGAGCTCTTACCGGGTCAATGCCAAATGGGTAGGGCCCACCAAACACCCCCGGGATAGCAGGATCCAGCTGCAGCAGGGGTGTGGTCTCCAGCAAAGCATCTCTGTTCGGGAATAAGATTATGCAAACATTAACAAGAGCAATGCCACCCTCCTTCGTAAAAACTAAAAACACTATCTTCTTGTGAGAGCAAGGAATAACTCAAATTGAGAGAACTTTAAGGTTTCTGGATGGCTCTAGAGACTCTCCCAAATGAATAAACCCCTGTTTCTCAACTCAATGTCACAAGGAAGACAGGTGCAAGGGACAGGAATCTTGAAATATCTATGGGAAAAAAGGTGAGAAACCGCATCTTTGCAAGTTTTCTGAGGAAAAAAAAAACCAACCTGTTTTGAATCCTGGCAGATATCATCCTATTTACACCCCTCTTCCAAATCTACTTGAGACAGAGTTCAGAAGGTTTTGTTTCCCTGAGTTGGAAGGACAATGGGGAAGGACAAGTTACCTGCTTTTCACTGTCTCTCTTTATGAAGTTACCAAGGGTTTACTCACGACCAGTTGGCTTTAGTGAACATCGGCCGGACACTCCACGAGGAACCGAACATGTTGAGGGACTTGGAGAAGCAGTCGTTGTAGATAAGGCCTGTGTACGTGGAGAACAGCCCCATCAGCAGGATGATGTATCGACCACTGAACACCATGTTGAACATCTGGTGTAAAAACCCAAAAGGAACAAAGGAAGTCCATGAGAACAAGGAAGGTCCTTCCAAAAGCCAAACCAGGGAAATCAGTCTGTTGTAGGACAAACATTGGCCGTATGAACTGAGAGCCCAAAGTCTCTACTTCCCCTCAGCAGGGATTAAGGGTGCAAGAGGGAGCATGGCAGCACAGAACCTGATAATAAGGATAAAGAGGCAGCATGGCTCTCCACAGCAAACCCAGGATTAGCTGGAGAGGATAAACTGCACTGCACAGTCTGACGCAACCCCCAGCTGGCAACATGAGCTTGGAACCAGCAGCACAGACCCTGTCAGCCTCCTCCATGCTCTGCCAGTGTATATTAACTCTGGTTCAGCTCCTGTGAGCCCTGAGCCATCAAAACCCATCTTGAGCAGCAGATAGGAAAAATGCGGGGGATAGGATATCGTACAGAAATTGGGAGTTTTGCAGTGACTGAACCCCACTATGATCCAGCTAAATTTGGGGTGATTTGTTTACACCAACTTACCTACTACATTTGTAATTTCCTTCAGACAACTGAAATTAATAATATCCTATAAATATCCAAAAGGACAACCAAAAGAACTCAATACTATTATGAAATTACACTACTCAGTTTGTGTGGGCTCTTCAGGCTTCCCAGTCCGTCCATGTACTTCAAAAATTCCAAAGGAGGATTAATAGGCATTGTCAACTTAAGGGGAAAAGGACAAGAGTAAACCAAGCTGCAACGCTTTGTCTGAAACGAAAAGCTCAGCATGATCTGCCACTTTCACCTCATTGTCACTCTTCTGGGACAGAATCCGGCTTTCCCTCACCACCATCCAGACAGCAATCAGAGTCATCAGTATTCCATGGCCAAAATCCCCAAACATCACAGCAAACAGGAATGGGAAGGTGATGATGGTATAGGGTGCTGAAAGGTAAGAGATAACATTTCCAGAGCACTTTGTGTGAGTCAGCCCAGATTCACCATGGTACAGTTCAGGCAATTTACCAATATAATTCCACAGCTTCCCCTCTGCTACTGAAAGCTGCTGAGTCTTTACTACAATTCTCTATCAGAAATTTCCACACAGGACGTACAATACAGAAAAATATCATGACTAAAAAATTTGAGAATTTGAGACAGAAGACTTGGGACTTCTCCAAGTCTTAATTTACCTGGATTTATTTCCCGATATGTCCCAATGCCGTAAGCATCAACAATGTTTTGAAAGCCAGAAGTAAACTTATTAGTTTTGTTGTATGTGGGTGGGGTCTGATTGGTTTGCATCCTGTTTAAAATAGATGGGACAGTGGATCCGCTGTGCTCCTGTTTAAAAAAACAAAGGGAAGATCAGCAAACCCACCCTCAGAGCACTGGAGGATGAAGTCCAACACAGCTGTGCCATTGGCATATGGAAAACTGCAAGCTCGAGTGTTTGCAGTGTGCTTGCACAATGAGACACTGGAGCAGCTGAGGAAGGCTGCCAGGATTCCGCTGCTCTCCACTTTGTGTAGCAGGAGTAAAGGTGAACATTGTCTGCATAGGACAGACGAGAAAACAAACAGCAAGAGGAAGGACTTCAAGAAACCCAACTCTCTTGTCTGTGTGAACAGAGGGTGAGTTTGCCATCATCCTGGAGAGCTCCTGTATCCAGACATGACGACTACAGAGCACACCCAGGGTAACTAAACATACCACAGGACTCACACAAGGGAAAATCCTCACCATTCCAACATTCTCCTGAACTTTAAACTTCACACAACATATTTTTTACTGCTTTTATCTCTAAGTCATAATTCCTGCATGCTAAATAAACTGTTCTCGGTGAGGGCTGATTCCAACAGCCCAAGGGGATGGTGCTCAGAGGCTCACAATACAGAAAAGGCAATGAATCCATGCAGTGCCTCCACAGCTGACTGGCACAGCAGCTACTCACAGTGCCTCTCCTGAGAGCAAACTGGATGGAATCGAGGTCAGCAACAGGACACCACACTTCTGCAATCAAGCACTTCTGTGTCACATCAATGTTGCATAGGTTCAGGGTGTGATAAATCGCCTTCATCTTCCGCACTTTGATGAACCAGACACGGATGTTTTTAGCAGCTGCCTGCAAAACCCTCTGGCGATGATCCTCTGTTTGGTTCAGCACCTTTCAGAGAAGCAGGAGAAAGATGAGGCCGAATCATTGACCAAAGCTCAAGATGCACCAACAAGACAAGCCTTACCCACAGACGATGAATGAAGAGCCCGCTCCCCCAGCCCAGGCATAGGCTGCCCCATGCCTGCAGTCTATGCTGTAGCCCCCATATTAATTAGTTCTGCTGAAAGGCTTAACAGCTTTTTCCAGGGACACTTTCTGATTACTCTTCCCCTCCAGCTCCAAGGTCAGTGGTTGTTTCAAACAATGAACTGTGCCAAGATCACAGGGAACAGTTTTACCTCCACCCAGGTTAAAAGAGCAGAGAAGAGTTCTGCAAGTTAAAAGGTTTGCTGGCTTGAGAAAACACACAAATTGCCCTGAAAGGCTTGTTTACTGAAGGGAAATGGAGAAAGTGTTTCCTACTGAGGGTGTTTTCCAACTGGAACATATCAAACTCAGGCCAAGTCAGATTTCCAGAGTGGAAAGTCAGATTGCAGGGAAAGTGAGGACACAAGGCACATGCAGCTTACAGCAGTTACATTGCTTCTGAGTTCTTGTCTACTTTAAAATATCTTTTGAGCTACACTGCACAGCTCCCATCTTGAGACAGTTTCCGTATCAAATAAGTAGACCAAATTCAACCCTTTGTCCTTTTAAATTTCTGAACCTTTTCTTAATTTTTGTCTCAAATCCCTTAAATCTTTCTGTATTATCACATACTGCCTTTCTTCCTTGAAGCAAGCACCAGGTATTTCAGAGGTGGAACCCAGGAGATCTGGGTACTGATTACTTTTTACCAACACTCAGGCTGCTGCACAAGAGATTAGTTGTAAAGCAGAAGCTCTTCAGGACAGCACAACACGAAAATATAAAGACAGGCAGAAAAAAAGAAGAGCTAAGTTAATGTTAGCATTGTTATCTCAGCATGGAAAGAAGTTTAAATGTTTTCAAAGTACTTGTAGATGAAGCAGGCAATTACACAACATGCTCTCAGAGCTGGAATACATGGGATCTCCCTGTACGTGAGTTCCTCTTTGCTCCCTGGTATGGAGTACGCTGTGCTTACTCGTATATAATGAATTGCTCAGCCCTCCAGAAAGATCAACCACCCCATCCCAAACCCTGTCACAGAAACAACTCAGCAGTGTCCAAACTTGCACTGCTGGTCTCAAGCTATCTGAAGCTGAAATATGGTAATTCAATAGGGCCAAAAATCCTCCTATTTTAACAGGATCCGAAGTTTCCAAATATAGTTTTCAATCACATTATTAAAGAAAAAAAACAAAGAAAGGTCATTGACCCCAAATATTTTACCATCTGAAGATCATCAATTCTGGTATTGACACCAGAAGCCATTTCCTTCCGCTCCTGGGGTGTTTCTGGGCATGGGTAGAGGGAGGCCCGGAACCTGGAAGACAGGGAAGCACATCAGTGACAGAGATGGAAAGAAGATCAATTGGTCAGGGGTGAGCCTGAGTGCAGAAATAAAGGCAGAGGCACCTTGAGGAAAGTTTCTGATCAGCAGAGACTGCCAAGCAGATTGCCAGTCTCTATATCAAAGGGATGCAGAAGTTTGCTTTAGGCCAAAGCAGAAGCTGAGTGCTAAAGAAAATGGAAGTGGGAGAGAATCCTCTGCTCCTTATGCTGCCAGTGTCTCAAGGCACTGTCATGAGGTTGGTCAGCCATCCAGCTGAGGGGGATGTTGTCATGCCAGTGCGGCTGCTGATAGAAGCAGTCACTGTTGTCTCCCCTGTGAGAATATCCCACTGATGGCCCATCAGGTCTGCCCCAGAAATCAACATTCCCTTGGTTTTCTTTGTGTTCCCTAGCACAGCAGTTGTGTACTTTGAGCATTACAGGCTGAGGAGTGGTGAGTTTGACTGTAAAATGTGTTTCAGTTACTTATGGCACATTTCCTTTGCTGTCAAAATATGTGCTCCTGCAGCCACTGCAAAACAGGGAACTGAGAAATATCAATATTAAGTCATGTCAGTGTGTTTCAAATAATTGAGAGCTGCCCAGCTGTCAGACTTTCATACCCTTCACAGATCTTCTTGACTCTGTTCTTCAGCTGGTCACCTTGGAAGAAGATGATAAATACAGACTTGTGCACGTAATCCCCCTAGAACAAAGGAAAGAATTGTAGAAATTAGCATTAGCTGATTACCAGAGTTCTACTCTTCCTTTTGCTGAGCCTGTGCCATCGGAGCTTAGATTTGCACAGTGGGTCAAGAATGTAACTGAGTAACACTGAAACACTCACAAGGAGAGCAATTTGCTCAGCTTCAGTACAGAATACCTGCATTGTTTTTGTGTTTACTGAAACAAAATGCCCCAGGTTATCCACTATTGATTCTATGCAATATAGTAAATGGGAAAACCTGATAAGATCTCAAAAAATAATGAAGATGCAATGAAGTATTTATCAGTACTTAGTGCAGTCAGCTCACCTACAGAATCAAGCCAAGAAAAATGAGTGAAGATAAAATAAAGTGGAGTTTAAAGTGGTTCCCAGAGAGGCCAGAGGCACATTCCTTGCACAGCTGTGTCCGTGGGGGCAGCCAGGGCCCCTTTCCTGCATTTGTTGACAAGTTATTGTTCTACCTCACTTAGGAAATTTTAACATAATGTTTCATGAATAATTATATTAGGTGTAACCTCAATTTAAGGAAGTTCTGCACAATAAGAACAAAGTCTCTCCTAGCAGACAGATGATTCCACAGGTCAGCTACCAGTGGTCGATGAGACAAGGGAATGCATCAGCCTTACGTGAGAAAGAGAGGCTGTTACTGAACTTCACCTCCTTGGTCTGTGTTCCAGGGCAGCCCACACACAGCCTTCACTAGGTAAGAGCAAGGGTGCCCCAAGGTTGGGCAGTGCCCACTGGTTTGAGCACAGAGGACACTGGATGTAAAACCAGGCCCAATCACAACATTTACTATTTGTATCTGTACTAAGGCAAAAGTTCTAAGGTGGGTGTTTAAACTATTGATTAATGAATTAAGAAAAAAATGGAAGGTTCAAGTTCAGAGTAAATGAGCTTCAGATGTTACACGCTGCCCATGTCCCAAAGAGCCTCTTCCAAGGAGGATCACTACTCATTCAGAACTGCACTTGTAGTTTGGGCAAGAGAAATCCCTAGGCCCTACTGCAGTCCACATTTTGAGTTGTTTTCCCCCTTTCAACAGCATTCCCCATCCAGCTTTATTTTTGCTTTAATTAAACATGAAAACATTTGTTGATGAAGCTCAGAGGCTGCAGCAGGTGCTGGGATGGACCTCACTGCATGGATCTCACTGAGGGACAGAGGCTTCAATCTATAGATCCACAGCTCTTAGATCCTGCTAGATCCTGGAGGCTTTTGCTGCTCTACCCAACAGTCCCTTTACCGTCACAGGGTCCTCCAGCGGGTTCTCGATCTCTGCCTGGCGCAGGAACACGTTCCCACGGCACACGCGCCACAGCATCCGCTCGAACGTGGGGATGCGCTCGCGGTTGATCACACCAGCCACGAACCTGCAAGGGGACAGCACGGCCTGAAGAGATGCACCTGAACCACCCCAGAGCCTCGCACCCAGCATGTGATGGCAACTGGGGGTCAGCGCCACACTGAAAGCTACAAAATTCTTGTTTTAACAGGCAAAATGGAATGTCCTCTAAATACATGGTTATAACACACAACAACACAACTGCACTATAGCACAGGCTCTGTTTTTTAACAGAATGAAATAATCTTTAAAAAAATAAACCACAGCTTATAGAAGAAACAAATGCATTTAGATATACAGTTTCTAGCCTTCATTTCCCTACAGTCCTGGTGCATTGGTTGCAAGGGTTAGAGCAGCCATGGCTACTACTGACTATGTCCTGGGCTCATGCTTCAGGCCTCACTGGACCAAACGCCCACATCCAGATAAAGAATTATACACACACAAGGAAGCCTGGAAGCAGCTGATAAAGAGGATGTAGAACTATACAGTTATTTCAGACCATAATGTGCCCACAGTACTTAAAACTTTCAACAAAGTTGTGATATCTCAGAATGTCTGAGACTTACGTGGCGCAAACTGGTTTAACTCTTTGGTGCTGAGAGAAACGTGTGAAGCACAAACATGAACTGAGAAGTTAATGGGCAGGAAAAGAGCAGAGAGCAACAGCTGGCTTTAGATTCACTTTCATCTGCTTGGTGTGGGAAGTTCCACAACTGTGCTCAAATCATTGCTGCTTCCCCAGGCTTCCCCCTAATCCAGCAATCCTGAACTGCAATTACCCGAGTCGGAGCGGGGCACCTCTTCCCATCTCACTCGGCTCCAGCAGCGAAGAGGACTCCTCCAACAGGTCTGGATCCGCCATCTGCTGATGATGCAATTCAGCCTGAATTCACAAATCAATTAATATCTAATGAAACCAGTTAGTGGCATGCAGGGAATGAGGAGCCAGGAGATAGTTGGGGGAGACAAAGAAAGAAAAGAAGAAAGAAAACGAAAGGAAAGAAAAGCAAAGGAAGAGCAAAGATAAGACAGCAAAAAGAGGAACAAGATGACAGAAAAGACAGCAAGAATCACACATGGAAAGAAGAAAACAAGAGGAAAAATGGAATGGCTCAGCAGGGCTTCCACACAAGAAAGGTTTGAAGATTGTTGCAACAAAGGGGCTGGGGGATATATAAGTCTGAAGAAAGGCAGAATTCAAAAAAAAATTTCAAGTTTTAAATACAAGTGATGTTCCCAAGAACCATTTTTAATGGCACAAAACAGAGAAACACACTTGACTCACATATTTTCCCAGCTATTAAATTAATTTATCCTTATTCACTGTATGGTTTCACCACCAGACACACATATTGCTTAGAGGCAGCTGGCAACATGGCTCATCTCTTCGCCAGCCAGGCATTAAAACAGGACAGTTTTACACTGTCCTTCTTTGCAACTCAGTTGCAGGCTAAAATTCTTAGGAATATGGCTTGTAAGTGTCAGAAATTCAGGTCAAGGATGCTCAAATCACATCCTCTTGTGCACCATCTTCACACTTGTTCAATCCCACCTCACACTTAGTTCTACCTCTGCAGCTTATATAACGAAATGCCAAAATTTACAGTTTCTGAGCACAACCAGAAGGCCAAAGTCTACCCTCTGTGGTATGCAGGAGGTCTTTCCCACGAAGCCATCAAGGGAACTTGCTAAATCACACTGGAAGGCAGAGTTTGACCCAAGGACACACCACATCCATGGACACATACAGAGCACCGCCTTGCAAAATCTGTGGCAAGCGCAGTAACTTAGCCCCAGTCTCTGTATTTGGGCAACAGTTGTGTCAGAGCGAAAATCTCTCCAATACTTTACTTGCTTGACAAATAAAAGTGTTTGCCATATACAAGAGAGTTTTTGCAAGGTTGACACCAAATGCAGCTCAACTGCTTGTACACACACTTGCTGCATCTTAGGATATTACACAAGGGAGGGAGCCCTTCATTCGGCTTGGAAAGACAACACGGAGTATTCCTGATGCTTTCAACTTTAAGGCAACTTGTTGCAACATCAAAAACTGAATGAAAATTCAGCTTCATAGAGAACACAACTAAAATAAGAAAGTCTGGTACCCGAAAACGAAACACACAGGCCAAACATCCCAGCAACTGTTTGACATCTTGATTTCAGGATGTTGAAGAACAGTAAGTTACAATTTTAAGAGGCTTGTATTGTATTTCCAGTATTCAAGACAGTGTCTGTGGTAATTTTTTGTGACGTGCAGCATATTTTAGAAGATGACTCAAGAAAAAAGAAGGACAGCACATGCGACACGTGCATTTGCCCCACCTGAGAGAGAATTTGTTATATATGTTTAATATTATCTTGGCCCATTTGGGCTATGTGTTCTTTATTTAGGACAAGTCCTGCTTGGAGAGGGTGGAATGACAAAACAAAACAGTTTAGAATAAATGTGCATTAGACTAGTTTTACTAAGAGGGAACTTACTTTTGCAAGGATTATTTGCATTACGAACCCCATGTTCTTTAAATTCATTTCTCAACCACTCTGATTTGATGAGCACACACTTTCTAGAAAGGAAATGGCACAGCAGCAGCAGCTCTGTAGCTGGAGGGATAACTAAAGCACTGCTGTGGGATTCAACAGAAATAAAAAATTGAGACTATGTGGAAACGGAAGAGCTATCCAGTTCCAGTGCAGGAAAACAGGGTTCTGGGAAATTTACATTGAATATGAGTTTTCGCCAGCAGTGAGTAAAATATCAGAGTTATTGTGGAGTATTTTCCACTGGATGAGGTTGTTCAGGATTGGAAGCCTCCAAGCATTTCCATGCCAGTAATCAAGAAGCAGAGCTTTCATTATTAAACATTTTTAAATTGCTTATTGATCCCCTGATCAGCACCTTTAATCTCTTAAAAGGTTCATTTTCTCCCCTCATTATTCCACTCCTGCCCTGTGAAGGTTCTGGATGCCCAGTGCAAGCCCATACAATTCAAGCCCCTTTCAGGTCACAAACAGGACAAAAATCAATGTTCACAAGAACTAAAAAGGATTCATGTCACCATCTAACTATTAACCCAGAGCCAGACAGAAGTGACAGATGCAAAGCAAACAGAGAAAAGCAGGTGGCAGAAGAGTCAGAGGGAGGAAGAAGGGACTGCATGCCATTAACCGTTACTTTTCCAGTCTTCTTTTATGCTCACGCTCTAGGTAAAGCTCTCAGAGAAATCTCTCCAGCTCATATCGCTCTTCACAAGCAAGGACAAGAAGACTGAGAAAAGGAGCATAATCATCAACATGGTATGTTGGAACAAGAAATGGCTGCTTGGGCTGGAACGGTCACAAGAACAAGGAGACATTTTGCCACCCTCCCTCCCTCCATGTTCAAACTCTGGAGAGCAAACGGCAAGCATGAAGGAATTGCAGAGTCAGCCATTTCTTGTGCAACACATTACTATGAATAACACAGTCTTAATTACTAGTTATTGTAGTCTTCCGGTGTTGAAAGTGCTGTGCAATGGCAGCATGGAGAAAGGAAGTGTTGGGCACTCGGGGCTGGTAAACAGAAGCACGACGTGCACACACTCTGGGCTGCTCGGGGCTCTCCCAGGCTGTTTGCTGAGCACAGCGTGAATGGAGACAGCTTTAAATTGCCCACATTTATGTTTTACTGAACATCACCTGTGAGGTGTTCCGTTTGCTTTTACATAGAGCAGCACATGTTATTTGGTGCATTTTGTTTTATTACTACAGAAAACAGTTATCAAAGAGAAGAACATATCTAAGCTTTCTGTGGCTGGTTCATGTAAGGCTGCCGTGCGCTCCCTTCTGTGAGTGCCCTGACATGGACTGTTTAGAGAATTGATTTTGATCTTTAAATTTAGTTTGATCAAACTGCAGTTGAAGAAGAGCAGTGGGCAGCTCTCACTGTAGAGGACAGTAATTAACAAGGCCAGGTTGAACAGGGCTTAGACCAACCTGATCTAGTAGAAGGTGGCCCTGACCATGGCAGGGGGGTGGATGGGGATGAGCTTTAAGGTCCTTCCCAACCCAAACCAGGCTGGGATTCATTCTCGATATAGCAGTGCTCAGCACTTGGTTTTACATGATACTCAGAACAGGCAGTGCTGCTTTAACACAGCAAAGTAATGGATTACCAGGTTAATCCTGTTCACTTGTAAGTGAACACTCAACACCCGAAGACAACGGTTTTTCTGTACTGAAATCAACCCCACAACCCATCAGCCCTCACACCAGCAGCAGTATCTGTGTCAGCAGTGACTATGACTGGCACAGGACCAACCTTGCTGCCTTAACAGGCAACACCTTGTGCCAAAACAACAAAAACCAAACTGTTAGATAAACAGGCTGAAGTGCGCAGGAGTCCAGCTGAACTCAACAACAGCCCTTGTAAATACCAGCAGCCACTTCCGTTAAGAATTCTTTGATCAAATCCTGAGATTAGCGGAAACAGGACATCTCACCAAAAACATGTCCTGAAAAACATACAGGAACTCTTTGAGAGAGCTGCCGCCAAGACTCTTGAGATACTTCAGCTTTACAAGGAAGGGTTATGTCTTCTCCCAAGCAGGATTTATGTCAGTGCCATGAACGACATCAGAGAAGCTCCTCTCAGATCCAGTAAAAGTTGCCAGTTCCTGGCCCAGATAGTATTTGACAAAATGTCGAAGATTGTCAGCTTTGCTCCACAACTGACCTCTGAAACCTTCACGGTTTGATCAAAGGCTCAACTACCTAATTAATTAATCTATGACTTCAGACAACTTTGTATTATGACCCTGATGAGTTTCCACATAATACTTTAAAGGCTGTAAAGAAATTCAGCTTGATCGTAATTCCTCTGCATGTGCGCCAAAGACACTTTTTAACCATTGGGGACAGTGCATGCTGTACCACCAAATTTTGGGGCTGTTGATGTGCTTTCAAAACTACTCACATCTTAATTATTTTACACAATTTTTAGACAAACCACTGCTTAACTACAAACCCCGATCAGCATTGTAGGAGGTAAATCATGGGTAGCTGTGTGTACTGCATGAAAAATGGAAAACAATTTGTGCAGCTTTCTTAGACAAAGCATAAAATGACTCTGCTGTCCAAAATAGCAACTAAAATATATTTGAGAATAAAAATGGTAATTTCTATGAAAACAACCAGCTCTCCAAGTGTTATGCCCCACCGGTATTCTGACCTCATCAAAAAACTGCTGAGTTTTACGCAGTATAAATTTTAATTCTGTCAGCTCCAAGAAGTTTCTCTTCAGAGCCTCCTGGTTGGTGTTGATTTCTTTAAGCTCGTTTTCAATTTTCTCAAAATTTGCCTGGAAGATGTGAAAAGGAGAAAGAAAAAGAACTTAAAGCAATTCTACAAGTAAGTGTAGTTCAGTCTATCAACACACGGAAGCAGGTGAGATGTTTCACACCCCCACCTAATTAGCATGGATTTACAGGTGCCTCTCCAGCCTGATGTGGCACAGACCAAGATCTGCCACATCTGCGGGCAACTGCAGACTTCTCACACCCAGCCAGATTTTCATGGACTGGATTGACACAGTTTCTTGAAATCATTAAAATTGTGATAAACTTTATGACCCACCACCATAAATCATGAGGTTCCAGCACCTTTGGCTCATTTCAGTGGTCAAATTCCAATTGAGTACTTTCACTTCTGTATTTAAGACAAACACAGCCAGCCCAATGTGAGGCAGCAGAGCTGCTTCCAGGGACAGCTGGAGACCGAGCTAATGCCCCTCTGGTCACTAAATTCTGCAGGCATCAACCAACAGAGACAATTTTCCTTGTTTTCATCCAGAGTCAAATACTAGTTCAGTCTTAACACATCATTACCTCCAGGTCAATCATATCACGTGGAAAAGGCACCTCCGGGTTTTCGCCTGTGTCCATGATAGGAATATTTGCCTTTTTAATCTCCTTCTCCACAAATCCTGCAGAGATAGCATTAAAAGTGTTAACTAGAGATGCTTCAGCATCAAACAGTCACCTCAACAAGCATCAGGCCCCAGCAGCAGCTGATTTTTTCACCTCCTATTCCAAGATTGTTTGACTTGGACAGAGTTATCTTTCGAGAAGGAGGTGAATACCTGGACACAGTGAGCTGTGCCTGTGCCCTCACCCTTCTGCTCTGTCTCTAACGCTGCCCTACAGTTTCAGCCTGCCTTGGCTGGGTTTTTTTTTAAGCAAAAGCTGCAGAGTCAGAGCCACAGCAACCCCAGTGGGAACGTACGGAGCTTTCGGTCCATCTCCTCGCACCTCCGGACTTCATTGACAAATTTGCGGTGGAACACGTTCACATCGGGGTTCAGCTGCAAGAAGAGACACGGCACTCAGCAAACCCCCATCGCCGGGGCCGAGCGGCCTGGCAGCGGGCCTGGCAGCGGCCCTGAGGCGCGGTGGGCACGGGGGTGGGGTCGGCCGGGGCTCCCGATCCCGTATCGCTCCGATCCCGCCGGGTACGCAGGGGACACTCACATCGCGGAACTGGACCTTGCCCAGCTCGCCCAGCTCACTGACACAGCAGTATGCGGCCTCGGACTGCAAAAAGAGCTGGGCCAGGGTCATCTCCTCGCTGCGGAACAGCTCCCCCATGGCGACGCCGCTCCCGCCGCGGCCTCTGCGGAGAAGAGCCGTGAGAACCGGGCCGGGGGCAGGGACCGAGGCCTCCCCGCCTCCGCCGCCTGGAGTCCACCCGGATGCAGCTGGACTCCACCCCGGCCCAGCGCGGCGCGGCGGTCCCCATCCCATCGCATCCAGTTCCATTCCGTTCGGTTCCATTCCCCTCCATTACCTGCCGCCGCCGCCGCCGCCGCCGCCGCCGCCGCCGCCTGACCCGAGCCGGCTCCCGTCCCCGGCGTCACCCTCCGCGCGGACCGGTGTCACGCGCACGTCTCCTGGCGACCACACACGGCCCCACCCCGGAAGTGATGGTAGGGGAGGCCCCACGCGCCGTCGTCGGTGACGTCACGACATGCGTAGTAACGGAGAGATGACGGCACGAGCAGCGTGTCCTAGGCGCGAAGTCGCGGCTTCCCCTGTCGGTCTGGCCTCGGTGAGGCCGTGGGGAGCGACGGCGTCGGCAGGTAAGTGTACGGTCCGTAGCAGTGACATCCATGGCACAGTGTGAGTGAGGAGCAGCCTGAGATCCAGCCGTCGTTCCCACTGGAAGAGATTGACTCCAAACTGGGGCTCTAGAGGGGAGGCTTCAAATTCCCACCCTCTGACTGTTCCTGGTGTGTCTCTGCAGCGGAAAAGGGGCTGAAGTGGAGTTAATCCAAACTCAGAGAATTACGTCTGGCATTCCAGCCCAGGGCAATTGCTGTGGGCATAGAGGTACAGAGTGGGGCACTTCATCTCACTGCGCCCCAGGAACAGATGTAAATCCCTGTCCTGTCAGTTTATCTGGTTCTGTCCAGACTGACCTACTCAGGCAATTTTTTTTTATTATTTCCAAATGGAGACCCAAAGGCAGAGAGATGCATTGGAGTCACACATGGAACAAATGACAGGCCCACAAGGAGCTCTGCTCTGCATGTGTCCTGTCCTGTACCTGAATCCTTACACAGTTACCTGTGGAAGCCTGCCCTGGAGCAGGTACTCCCAGGAACAAACAGCTCTGGGGCTTTGGGCTGGCTGCCTACAGTGAGGGTTTTTTGCATGGAACTCTCAGCAGCAGCAGCAATGTTCAGCAATGTTCTGAGCATTCCTCAGCAATGCTGCTGCTGAGGAAAAGGCTCAGGAAATGCTCTGGAAAAAGGTCCTTCCAGGAAAACACAGTGTTATAGAAAGCAGTCTGTTTTCACTATGGCACAGGGTACAATTCTGTGATCCCAGAGCCACCAGGCCCAGGCCAATGGGTGAGTGGTCACGGGGCAGGGACGCGGCAGAGAAAGTGCTGACTGCTGCAAGCATAGTGAATGAACAATGTCCCTCTGCATCTGTGGGACATCCGGGTTCCCCAGAGTGTTGTTGGGGTGGATCATTTCTCTCGGTCTGCCCTGAGGCAGCTGAGCTGGGAGGAACCTAGGGCTCTGGGGCATTCCTGGTATTTGCCAGCCGGTGGCAAAGGCCAAGAGCGGACTTGGCCTGGCAGGAGGTGCTGTGGATGAATAACTGTTTTCAAAGCTATAGAATGAGGGAAGCTGACACCTTCCCAGTGTGCCCACAGCCTTCCCAAGAGCCTCCAGCCTGGCAGTGAAGCCCAGACCAGCAGAGGCTCTGTGGCAGCTCTGTCCATGGCAGCTTGGTTCCCTCTGGCTGAGCCAGCCCCAGAAACAGTGAAGAGTCTGGCCCAGGGTCACTCCCAAGATCCGAATTTTCCTTCTCCACATTCCTGGCATGTTCCTGCTGGGTTGTTGCAAAGTCTGTGGTGGCACCTCCCACATATCTCCCTGTTTTGAATCAATTAGGGTTTTTACCACTAAATCCACAAGAAACCCGCTGTATTTGGGCTTTGTTTATAAGCACAGTTTTGTGCACTATACACTGCACATGTCCCATGTTTAAAGTCTGCTGGCTGGATCTGTAGAAAGCTCTAGGATTGTGGGACTGGGAGATCTCCTTTAGGGGGAGTGCCCAGCTGCCTCACTTCAGGAGTGAATAATCCTCTGTGTTAACTCTGTGTGAACGTGTTGCACCCTGCATGGTCTGTGTGTGCCTGTTGTACATTCACATACATGGGAGGGAACATTCTTAAGGTACAGATGTTTCCATGCTGTAACTACTGAATTGAAATTGCAGCATTTCTTTAAAATATTGAAAATCAGGCTCTCATAGCCCTGGGAAAAAGCCCCCAAATCTAAGTATTGGCAAAGGATCTGAACTTCCAGCGTGTGCAGTTGTTTAAACCAGCCTTCAATGCACACAGCTGTGCCCAGATGGGGCTGCTTGCTTCCCACTCTCTTCCCAGCAGCTTCCCGAGTCGTTTACTAAAGGATTTTGTTTTTTCCTCCCGTTACCTACAGTGCCTTTAGATTGAGGGTAAAGAAGGGGCGGCTGCAGTTCCAGAGCTTTGCATTCCAGGCTGAGCTGTGCTTGTGTTTGCATGCAGAGCCATCGCCTCCCCTCCAACTATTTTAATCATTTCAAAAGGGTGGGTCAGCAGGCATTTGGCAGCGTCTCCTTTTCTATAGCTGAGGTGGAGTCAGCCAATGACCTGCAAGCCTGGAAAATTTTGCAGGGCAGTTCCACTGGACGGCTGTGCGGAGCTGTGCCATTTGAATTTCAGCACAGACACTCACTCACTGCGCTCCCCATTCCTGGCGTGTCTCCCAGTGCGGAGTTTAGCTGAGGCTCGAGCTCAGTTTTCCCTGCTCTCTCCCTGTGGTGACAGCTTCTCTGGGCTCCGTGAGCCAGGACTCTTGAGTGACCATGGAGGACACCACCTTGCAAATCATCGAGCCACCCACTGTTTCTGAGGCCTCGGAGGAACAAGTGCCTGAGGAACCCATCAAATCAGACCAGATCAACGGTGTGATGGTGCTGACCCTTCTGGACAAGATCATCGGAGCAGTGGATCAGATCCAGCTGACCCAAACACAGCTGGAGGAGAGACAGCAAGAGATGGATAGCGCAGTGACCAGCATCCAGGGAGAGCTGACCAAGCTGACCAAGGCACACACCACCACCAGCAACACTGTCAACAAAATGCTGGAGAAGGTGCGCAAGGTGAGTGTCAACGTGAAAACAGTGCGGCAGAACCTGGAAAAGCAAGCTGGGCAGATCAAGAAGCTTGAGGCCAACGAAGCGGAGCTCCTTAAACGCAGGAATTTCAAAGTCATGATCTACCAGGTAAGGAACTGTTTTACTACGTCCTTACATCCTGTTAGTGGGTGTTTTCTTTGCCGAGGGTCCTGTCATGCTGCATGTTTGGTCCAGCCCTCCTCCCAAACTCCCTGGATTGTCCGGCAGTCCAAACTGAGGTGGCTCCCCCGTCACTCTCTCATTTGTGGTTTAACATTTTCTGTGTGTCATAAGACAAAGTTTGACAGAGTTGTCCCGTTTAACAGGAATTTTAATACAGATAGGGTACGAGGCCTTAAGAACTTGCTGCAGTGGGCCAGAAGTATCAAAATAACCTGATTTGACTGCTTAGCTCAACAAAGAGTGCTCTGAGATCTGGAAGGGGGTGTTGTAAATCCGTCTGCCAACGTCTCTTCTACCAAGAGACACTATGTGTATGGCTACGTAGAGACCGATAATATTTCAGATTTGTGACATGCATCTGGTAGCAAGTGATAGTAACCCTGGCCTCAGGGTTAATCTGTCCAGCCGGGCAGATAGAGCTGTCAGGGAAAATCCAGCCCAGCCCCCTGAGCTTGGCAGTGCTTGGGGTGGCCTTTGCTGTGGGCTTGTACGATTCCCACCTTCTTTCTTCTGCATCCTGCAAGCCTTGAACCTTCTTATTGTTTGGTCTCAATAACAGCCTTGGTTTGCTTGATGTTCACCCCCTGCACTAAGTGTCGGAGTTTTCATTTAACAGTAAACAAGGAGAGAGAGAAGAACATGGTTCTGTCAGGTTTCCTGCTTGGAGTTAGTTTTGCACATCAGAGCAAACTCTTCTGTTGGGCCACGAGAGAAAAGTGAGCGAAACAGTTAATGCTACAGTTGGAAGCCTCTGGGTTAATAATAGCCAGCGCCAGGGACAAATGGAGAAGCTTCGAGTGCTGATCATGGGAAGAGAGATTAGAAAAGCAGGATAAAAGGGAGAATGGTCCTTACTGTGAGGTTTGAGGGCGAGTAGCTCATGACAGGCTCAGGGACCAGACACGTACAGGGCCTATGGGACTCCTTGGTTCAGAGCTTAAGCATTTGTAGTTTCATCACAGCTGAAAGACTGAAATACTTGAGCCTGTTCTGATCATACAGGAAACACGAACAGTTATAGACAAATATAGGTATATAGATTTATTATGAGCTCTTTGTATCAATCTATCCATGGAAAAATAAAATAGAAGCAACAACCATTGCAAAATGAGTGGAGTGAAGAGAATTGTTTAAACATAACATTCCATGTCAGTTACGGAAATAGGTAGGAAGTTGGCAAGGTTCAAGGTCCTTGGGAAGCATCCCAAACATCTGCAGGTTAGTGTTTCATTAGCAGTTTGTTTTGGTTTGCTGTGGTTTACTGATACTGAGCAGAGTTTCTCTTTGAATATTATAAAGCAATCCTGCTTCTAAAGGTTTGGGGCCTGCCCTTACTGCTGTGGTGAGGACACACAGCCTTGGAGAGAGGAGAGAGTCATTTGGCCAGGGACTATGCCAGGAACTTAGGGAATCATGGAGGTAGTAGGGGAAGAAATTATTTGGTATTTGGAATAATTTCCCAGCACAAAATTTAGTGTGATCTGAATGTGAGGCCACAGAGCACAAGTAAGGAATTCTCCAGGTTTGCACCATGTGAAATGGAGCTGTTTATGCCCTCATGGACATCCTGGGACTTCTATGGGAGCCGGAGCAGACCCGGCCCCAGAGGGAAAGCAGCCAGCGCCGGGGTCCACCCTGGGGCTTCACTGAGGAATTCACTGTGCTTTCCTAATGGTGTCTACAGTTAAAACCAAATAATTACAGAACAACTCTCGTCTAATTCAGTGTCTCTCTTCTCAGACCCCCCCACCTACCAAAGCATCTGTCGAGTACGTGTAATTAATTCTGCAGTGCTGAGCACATTATTGCTCCTCTCCGACTCAGGGAAAGCTGCTTTGTCAAGCTCAAAGTGACTCCTATGTGTTTTCAGTTGCTGTGGCAAAAAGTCTAAGGATTTATTAGTCTTTTCCTTTGGAGAACAAGAGATAAACTCTTCCTAAGAGATGTAAAATATTCCATAATCCCAGTGGTGGCTGTTTTCAGGTGAGAGAGCTGGGCAGAGCAGGAGTCATGCTCTGTAAGGTTCAATATTGCACAGTTCTGCTGTTGGAAGAAATGAAGATAAAGATAAATGAACTTTTTGCTGGTTATTGATGTTTGATTATTCTCTCAGCATTGAGTTCTGAGGCTTCAGCCTTTGTGGAGAGATTATTTCAGGAGTGCAAATAAGACCTTTTACATCTTAGAGAGGAAGTCAGACTGCCTGTGAGAATTGTGTTTTGCTAGGTGTAGATTAGGAGGGAATGAAAACCCAATTTTATTCAGCGAAATCTTGACCTGTGGGATGATCCTGAGCACATCTGCTGGGGTAGTTTCAAAATTTATGGGAGAAAGGGATATCACTCCCACATCCTGGCTAAGGGGAGGCGTTGAACAGAACATTTACGGGCATCGCTCTCAGTCCTGTCCATGCTTGCGTTTTCTCACTTGCTTACTCTCTTTGAGCTGATTTTTCCAGGGTCTGATTTCTACAGTTAAGAGTTTTTGTATAGACTTAATGTAGGGAATTAAAGCAATTCTTGAGAATAAAACTCAAAAACAACCATACCCCTCCAAATTGCCCCACCTTTCTCTTTTGAAAACTTGCCAAGCCAAAGCAGAGGTTACAGCTTTGACAGGCCACTGTGTACGCAGACATTCAGTGCAGAACTTAGCTTTCTAAAAAGTCTGACATCAGTGAGTGCCTGCACTGCTCAGCAGCCCCTGGGAACAGAGCTCTGAGCTTCCTTTGTGCCTCTGGCCCAGGCTCCTGTCTTTCAGAGAAATCAGGACCCCGAAAATCTGGTGAGAGTGGTTGCTAATAAAAACAAACTGAAGTGACTTCATCCCAAATCTGGTTTTAGCATCCTGAATCTGGGGCTGGTTACTGCAGTTCATGGTTAAATAATGGATGTCCTGTGCAAGCAGCTACTGCTCTGAAACCAGACTTTGTGCCATGTTCAGCTGAAGAGTGGCACGTGGCAGTTTATGTAAGCTTGGAATTTTCCTCCAAATGGTTTTTGACAATTAAACTTATTCCTGCAAATGTCAAAGGCTGATTTTCTTAAAACTGGACAAACCCTTGCAGCACTCTGCACACACTCAGAGTATTGAATTTCTAAAGGGTTCCAGTCCTTTATTTTGAGGCTCGTGTGGGTGCCAAACTCTGGGAACTCTGGCTAGGGATGTGCAGCGTTTTTGTTGGGAAGAGCAGCCTTTGACTGCTCAGAAGAGTGTGAGTGAGTCGTCCCCACGCTGTCCAATTCAGAGGCTCCAGTGGGGCTCATCTGCTCTTCAGAGGGCTCCGGTGGCCACGGTGAGCTGTGTGAGATGTGAGTTTCTGTGGGAAGGGCTGTGCAGTTGGGAGAGCAGGGTGGGACCTGGATCCCAACCATGCTATGTGGGGTGGGTAGGGCTGGGCAAGGAAATATAAATAGCCCAGCCTGGGTTTGTGCTCGCGTGAGCCTTATACGGACGGGAGCAGCGAGACTGTACATCGTGAGAAGGAGGGGTGGGTTCCAAACCCACACATTGGTGTGACAGATTCAGAGGCCAGACCTGAACTGCCTCAGTTGTGGGTCTGTGCTCCTCAAAGGAGAGTGTGGAAAAGAACATGAGCTTAGGGGACTGAGGAGAAGTACAGGGCAGGGAGCCCACGACATCCAAACCCACTGCCCAGGGCTGCAGCCTTTCTCCACTGCCCAAACAGAATGGCAGCTACCCTGAGCTATGGTTTTCTTTTAAATTAGTCATTCAGAAACAAAACCATAATGAGTTTAATGGCAGTGGAGCACTGAAAAGAGGGACAGCCTGTGGGTTATGTGCCTGCAGTTCAGTGGAGCTTGCCCAGTTACCAGCATTTAAAAGTAAATAGGAATTTCCAAAGCAATTTGGATGACAGTGCTGGGATAGGCGTGGGCACCAGGTACCCAGGGGGTGCTTTTCCTGTAAGACCAGCTGGCTCTGTGTGGCTGAGACCTCTCTGCTGGAACATCCATCCCTCTTCCCAGTGGGTGACTGCAGGGATTTGCATTGCAGCAACCACTGTATTTATTTTCTCATAATATTTTAAAATAAAAATCTGCTTTCACTTTCACTGAGAATCCAGGCTAAAGCAGCTCCTGTCTGTGCTCCCTCCGTTGCAGGGGCAGCACATGAACATCCCAACGTACAAAAGTCTTGCATATTGTCTGCGTATTACAGAATTATAAGAGTCTCAAGATAATAATTCACAGGAGACTGAGCCTTAAAAAAATGTCAGGATGTTTGTGTCTCTGACTTCCAGGATTTTTCTTAGTGCAGATTACCAGTATACTAGTAGACAACTCTGGAGCATGGATTGCTCTGTTGCAGTCTGGTATCAACTGCATTAATATTTCATTGCTCAGCTATTATTTATAAGCAGTTGGTGCCAGAACTGTTTGCTTGCTGAAATCCTTTCACCATTATAGTTATAGACTGAGCTGTACAGCCATAAATTATCTCAAAGCAAAGGGCCAGAGGCTGCCTAGCCATTGGGATGGGGTTAGATTGGACAAGCAGTGGCTCATAAAAACAAATGCGAGGTAATATCCCTCCTGATCATATATTCCTCCCTCAGGCCTCTCATGTGCACAGCCCAAAAGGCACAGCAATGACTCGTAAACTATTCAGCAACAGACTTAGCCCTCTTTTATCCCATTTGGGATTGTCCTCTTAGTTCTGCAAGATCTCCTACAACTTACAGAGCACCTGAAGAATTGTGGGTCTGCTGTCCAGCTGCGAGATAGACAAAGTGCAGAAACAAAATGTTCAGTGTCAGTAAAGGAAAATCAAATATTTAGAATAAAAAGTCTCAGGATGTTTAGTCTCCAGCTTTCTGTGAGGATGCAAATGTCAGTGTCTGCAAATCATCTGTAATGCAAACCCCATCTTTGCTGCTTTGCTGTTCAGGAGCAGCTCTGGAGTCATCAGTCAGCTCAGACAGATTTATCCGGAAGGAGTAGATCTGAGAGCAAAGACAGTGGTACAAACAGACTGATAATGGCATCAAAACTTTCTAATGCTGTCAGAGGGGGGAAAAGCACCTTTTCACTCTCAATCTATTTACTTCTCTGTTTCCTACAGACCTGCCTCTCTTCTGACTCACTATAGGCAAAAGCATTTTTCCAAGCACAGCCTCCTCTCCCCACCCTCCCTCCCTTCCTTTGCACCAGCTCCAGTGCCTGTACCATGCTGCTGTTTCTCACAGCTGATGAAACAGATCCAGCTTTTCAGACACGGCTTCCAGGACACAGGGTAACTGGATGATAGAAAGGCGTGCCAGGCAGTTGCACAACACGCAGAATTACAGAGGGTGGTAGGACTCTGCAAGTCAGGGAGATTCTACTTGAGAGTGAACTACTTATCCCTCTAACATTTAAGTAATCCCAACCTGATTTGCTTTCTCCCCTCGTTCTTCAGAGCTTTTTCTCTCAGCAGTATTCCTTGGTTACTTCTTAGTGCTGGACTCAAAAGTCTCATCTCTAAGGCCTGAGGCCTCTCTTTTCATGAACCTTTTGGCACTATTGGAGACAAACTTTGTCCAACCCTTGGAACCCAGAGTCAAGGCCATGCCTGACTTTGCTGTGTCACTGGCTGCAGAGATCTGGGAGCTGCTTGAAATTATCCGGCGCTGGTTTAGGGTAAGGTCAGTATGTGACAAAACCAGCGGATAGAGTTCTGGAGTTGCACCCGGCTGTTTCAATCTCCTTCCATCTTCAGCCTCTGCACCTGAATTAATAAACACAGGGCTTTAAAATCACCACCTTTTTTTCATGAGCTGCACCGCAGCAAAGGGAGACATGTCCCCAAAAGGCAACACTGAATCCTTGTGATGGCAAGCGGAGTTTAGCCCTATGACGGTGTCAGTGTGAATGTGCCTGAACCCACAGAAGGCATCCTGCATCTCCTGGGACTTTCTGAATCAGAGAAAGACACTTTTCCATCTCAGAGATCTTTGCTGACTCCCTTTTTCATCAAATTCTGCTTCCTGGCTTCTCCCTTTACTAAAACGTACCCCTGTGCCTTTTCTCTCTGTCTGTTCTTGTGCTAACCCAGATCACTGTTGGCATGTTCCCAATCCGATTCCTGGCAGGAACAGGTAAGTGTTTCCATTGTGCTTCCTTTCCCCGGCCATTGAAATGCAGTTTTCCTCATCTTAGCCCGAGAAGATCCCACGTGTGTGCCTTGAGGCTTCGCCAGGGACTGCCCTCTGAGCCCACCCCGTGGAGACAGGCCCAGGGCAGCAGAAGACACGTGAGGAGGCAGCAGTTTAGGGCTTCATCAGTGGCACCCCCTGAAGATCACTCTGAACCTCTTCTGAAGCTCTGGGAGCTGCCTTTGCCTCTCGCCTGCTTGGGGCTGCCTCAGGCTCTCAGACCTGCGAGGCTAATCCTGCTGCTGACTAATGAGCTTGCTGCATGAGCGTGGGTGTGAGGAGCTGGGATTTTTCCTCAGGCGATCTGGGAGGGA
The DNA here is from genome assembly GCA_013397935.1 of Dasyornis broadbenti. Classification (NCBI taxonomy): domain Eukaryota; kingdom Metazoa; phylum Chordata; class Aves; order Passeriformes; family Dasyornithidae; genus Dasyornis; species Dasyornis broadbenti. Next base: position 523,417 of record VZRN01000234.1, read on the forward strand.
GGAGCTGCTGTGTGGATTGCATGAAGGGTGAGTGGCCAGGGGCAGTTGGCTCTGCTAGTGTCCACTGTGACTGGGTAAATCCCACCTGTTTTCTGAACCACCATTACTCCCTCTGAAACAGAGCCCCAGAAACCCGCCTCCTCAGGCTTCTTGTGAGCATTAGTTTGTGATTGTGAAATGGTTTGAAGTTGTTGTTTTAAACAGGTAAAAGACAGGCAGAGAGCACAAACTGTGATGTGAACTTCCAGTGCATTGGGCAGGCCCTGCAGGATCTCCCATTTCTGTCTGGCCATGGCCTCTGGCGCTGCTTGCTTGAATTCAGGCCCTGCACACACTGGAGTGGTGACTTTAACTGCTGGTCATATCACATTTAGGCCACAGAGGCCACAGAGGCCCACTGCCTTTCTGTGATTGTGCAGCTACTGGAGAAAATGCCCCAAGCTGCCCTTTGGGAATCAGCCAGCAGCATAGCATTGTCCAGTGGAAATGGCCACCTGGTTGGACAGGACTATTCCAAGAGCCAGATGAGGGTGAGCCCAGCCTGGGAATTGGGGTCTCTCTGCAAAACTGCCAGGGAAGACTTCTCCTTTCCAAAGAGAGTGTCAGACGTAAAAAAAAGCCATTTTTTTGGATCCAGCAAAAAGTAAAAAATCTAGCAATCTAGCAATTTCAGTCTCCACAAAAAGGGTCTGTTCCACCAAGGCACCAGAGAGGAAAGCAAGGCCTACTCTGTACAGGGCATCTGAACACCCCTGAGCCCTGCAAGGCTCAGGGTGCTTCTCAGGCGTGCTGCTCTTATTCAGGAATAGCTGAATCCTCCTTCCCATGACACTGCTGGAAGGTCAGCCCAGAACAGCCTCCTCTGAGGCCTGGCAGAGCAGAGCAGTTATCATGGCAACGGGAGAGAAGAACTTGTTCTCCTCTGGCACAGCTTGACCTGACCTGGAGGACTGTTTGCTGCCCGAGGTCCTAATCCTCCCCCGGCCTCCCCGAGGCCAGGGCTGGACTGTGCTGCCTGGGGTGGACAGAGGGAGGGCTGGGGTGCAGGAAGGGCTACAGTGTTGGGATCAGCCCAATTTGGTCATAGTGGAGCCTGGGAATGTGAGCTGGTCATTTTCTGCACGTTATGGCTGCAAATGTCAACCAAACTCACTGTTTGTGCTGTTGCAGTTGTGTAAAAATAATGGAGTGAAATGAATTGCAGATGTGATTTGCATGTGCATGTGAGAACCTTCCATTAAACCTTCCAACTGGAGACTGGAGTGGCTGGGAGTGCTGGGACTCTATTTCTTACACACTGACTGGGAATGCAGTTCAGCTCTGTGTCTCCTTGGCCTTTTATACACCAGGGGAAGTGTTTATGTGTGTTGTAGCAACCAGGCTGGTGTCCATGGCTGTGGGCTGCGGGTGACTCACTGCCAGGGAACTCGAAAACAATGTCAGATAACAGCCCACTCAGGGGAGCCAGTGCTGTGGATCCAACAGCTTGGAATTGTTTGAAGCAGGAGGACACAGAGCAGCTGGCAGCCAGCTGCCCTTGGGGCTGGCTGTGGGCACTGGGGCCCCTCTGGGTGCCCACAAAGTCCACAGATGGATCAGCCTGGTGCCAGGGAGCTTTCCGAAGCACACCTCTTCCCAGGAGGTCTGTGCTGCAGGGACAACACATCCTCCCTGTCCATGTCCTGCTGCTGGGTGAAGCTCTGCACCGTACACAGAGCGGGGCCAGAGTTTGCTGCTGCTGGTACCAAAATCTTCTGAAAATGTTGTTTACCCACTGTCCTTGTGCCAGCTGGATGGAAGCTGAGAGGACAGAACTGGTTTGCCTCTGCTGATTGGGAGCCAGGCTTTGAACACCCCAACAGGCAGGGATGCCAAGACTCAGGATTTGGACTCGTCCACTTCAGGATCAGTGTTTTCCGAGTTAAAATAGAATGCCTGGTGTTAAAAATGTGGCTCAGCTGCATGAGTCATGAGTGAAATGAAGTGCAGAGAGCATAGTGCCTTGCTTGGAGCAGGGATTTGTGCAGCAGCCACCCGTGGACCCAGGATGATTCTTGATTGTTCCAGTCACGTCCCATTATCCTCCACTGCTGTGTCTGCAGGCATGTCCTGCCCACACGAGGCAGTTCCCCTTCCCTTCCCCACTGGAGAAACCTCCCAGGCAGGGAGGAGAGACTCTTCATGGCTTTTGGGCAGTGCCTGGGTGTAGGGAGGAGGTATGTGCAAGGGATGCTCAGCAGAAGGTGCTCGTCCCCATTAAGACGTACCAGAGATGTGGATGTCCTTGCACCAGCTGTTCTGTGCTTGAGCCCACAGGAGTGCTCCCTGAATGCAGGTGAACTTGGACTCTGGGGAGTGTCCCACAGCACACTGCGGAAAATCCTCCAGTGGTCACCCCCTTGGGTTATCTACTGGTCGGATCAGCAATCAGAGTGAGGAAGAGTCGGGATGGGAAATGCGGAATTATACCATGCTTAGGAGATAGAGAGGCCGAGAGCAGGATGTGAAGGATTTCCCAAGCACAGCTGGAGAAAAGCTCTCAGAAACAGTCCCAAGGGAAGAGGCTGGGATCCTTATGTATGGGAAGGGCTGTGCTCCCTCTGTGCCCCTGGCTCTGATCCATGAGGTGCCTCCTGACAGAGGTGAGAGCAGAGATGGGCTGGGGTTGGGCTGTGGGGATGTTGTGGGGCCAGCAGAAGCTGTGAAGTGCTTGAGTGCAGCTGGGGGGATCACAGGGCAGCTGCTGCTCTCCAGGTGATTAGGGAGAGCTGCAGACACCCCAATAGGGGTTGCTGCTGCTGTCCCATGTATCCACAGCTGCTGCTGGCCATGTCTTCATGGCTGCAAGCGAAGAGCTGCAGGATGCTGCTGAGGCTGGATGGGAGCACTGCTGGTGCAGCCCACCCCACCACATCAGAAAATTCAGTCAGGAGCTGGATATACTCGTGTACCATGAGGAAAGGTGGTTATTTATGCGACAGACGTGGAGTTTTTGAGGTGGTGTTTCTTTCTGCAGACACATACTCAGAAGCTGACAAGGGACTGATAGGATCAGAGTTTGCAGGATATGGCCCATTTCCAGGGTTAGCCGAGCCAGACGAGACGGGGATGTCTTTGTTCTGGCTCATTGTGTTGCTGCAGAGGGAAGGAAGTAGCTGGAGTTCCTGATGTTCTGCTGGCTGGGCAGGGTCCCTGGGAGTTTCTGGATTGCTCTGGCAGGTGTTGTTGTGGAGAACAGGATCCCTGCCTTCCCTGTGATGTGGATTTGCCCTGGGCTGACCTGGCCCTCTGGAGAGCATATGTATTGTTTTCTGCTGAAGTGGCTCATCAAATGAAGAAAACATATGTTGGCCACCTCACCTTAATCGCCACAAAGTATTTGGGACCTGACCTGTGATCTGGAGGGTGAAGACCTTCACCCAGCACAGCCCTCTGCTTTGAAGAATACCCAGAATGAAACCTCTGCTCCAGCAGGCTCTGTGTTTTCACCACAGACACCGCAGCCCATGCCACCCTCACTGAGCCCAGTGCTCCGTGGAGCTGGCTTGTCACTGCTCACAAAGGTTTCTCCAGATGCCATTGTGCTTAGAGAACTTCAGCTGGCCCAAGGAACAGCACCTATGCTGGGGAAAAAATGAGAAAGCAGCTGAGAGCATCTGGATTTCACCCAGGTGAAGCTGTGTTGGAGTCACGTACTCAATGAGTTGTGTCACTTCTTCAGAGGTGCAGGGGAGGACAGGTCTGGGGACAAGTGCAGAGGGCCAGCCACAGCACCTATGTCTGTAGGGAGGACGTTTCCTCCTGCCTCTGTCCAGGGGCTCAGGCCAGAGCCACAGAGTGGCGGTGACCTTGATCAGCCAGGGCAGTGACATGCAGTGGGACAGTGCTCAGGGTGCGGGTGTGCACACACGCTGTCCCTTCCGGCGCTGAGCAGGAACCAGGGTGTTCCATCCGGTGGCAGTGCTGGGGACGGCCTTCCTCGTGCTTGATGGAATTACCATCCCCAGTGTCCTGGCTCTTGGCACCTGTGCAGCTTGTTCGTGCATGGCTGTGGTGGAGCAGTGGTGGCTGCTGTGACATGCAGAGCATGGGAGGTGCCACCACAGTCACCCTCCTAGGTCACAGGACACTTCCCCAAGCCAGGGGCAGGCAAATCACTGCCAGTGTTCCAGGGTTTGCCATGCACTTCAAGCACTCAGGGCACACCAGGGTCTGCCTCTTGACTTCCCTGGGCCTGGCTCTTGCCAGTGCAGGACTGGAATCTCGTCCTTGCTCCGTTCTGCTGTTGCCTGCCCCGGGGCTCAGAATGGCACCTGGCCTGGCCATCCTGCTGCCCAGGCTCTTCTCCAAACCCCAGTCCAGCAGCTCCGCCCATTGTGTGCCCGTTCCACACAGTACCCTTTGGCTGCTACTGGATTTCTGACAGCACTGGTCCTGGCAGCTCCCACCTCTCCCACCCAGCTCTGTAGATTAGAAGTGCTTGAGCAATAAATTTCCGAGTGTGGGCTGCAGCCCCGCAGCTGTGACGCTTCGTACAGTGATGGGCTATTTCCAGCCTGTCCCGGGAACAGAGAAGTGAATCACTGCAGCAGGGATGCATGCTATGTGCTGCTCTGCTGAAAACCAATCCCACTCCAGACCTGTGCCCCTCTCCCGGGCTCAGGCTCATGGAAGAGCTGAATGAATATAGCCCTGTCCCAAGTAGAGCTGTGTAGCCTTGCAGACCAGGCTGTGTGAGTCAGGGCCGCGGTCTCCACCATCTCCAGATATGGACTCGGGCAAATTCTCTAACTTATTCCCCTGTGGAATAGGAATAGAGAGAAATAGGAAAAACAGGGCAGCCTGCTATATCCCAAGAGATGTCCCAGCCCTACATCTGGATCCTGAGGCCTTGGGAAAGTCTGAATGCAGACTGGGGGTGGCCAGGACAGCATGTGCATGCTGGTGCTCTGCCCAGACTCCCAGCTCTGGCCGTGCCTCTGCAGCCCTGCGCTGCACCCGGGGCCATGGCCAGACCTGTCCAGGAGACCTGAAAACCACAATCCTGTGGCCAGGAGTGACGGGCTGCAATGGCCAGGTCCTGGGATAAAGATGAAACTGGAGGGGACAGGACTGTGACAGGGGCAGAGGAAGAAGGGAAAAGGCTCCAGTTTCAGTGCTGCGTTGCCTTTCCCGTACTTCTGAAGTCACAGATGACTTTGGAGCCAGCTCAGAGTGAGCAGAGCTGGTGCCTGAGTCCTGGTACAGGAGAATCCTAAGCAGATCCTCTTCACAATAACCAACTGCAGTAAGGGAGGATAAGCCCGAGCCTGAGGTACCTGGGTCTGTTTAGCTGGGTGGAGGCAATGTTTCCTTGGCACTGTGGGAGGGAGGATGGGCTGGCTTCAGGGCTGCCTCTGTGTGTGTGTGCGTGTGCGTGCGTGTGCGTGTTTGTGTGTGTGTGTGTGTGTCTCACTGGCTCCACTCTGTGTCTTGCAGGATGAAGTGAAGCTCCCATCTAAACTGAGCATCAGCAAGTCCCTAAAGGAGGGTGAAAAGCTGGAGAAGGAAGGTGAGGGTGAGGAGGTGCCTGTAGATGAGGACCATGCGGAAGAGGACCACATCCAGCTCTCCTCGGATGAGGAGGTGGAGATTGAGGAGATTATTGAAGAGTCACGGGCAGAACGCATCAAAAGGAGTGGCATGAAAAGGGTGGATGACTTTAAGAAGGCATTCTCAAAGGAGAAGATGGAAAAGACTAAGCTAAAGACCAAGGAAAACCTGGAGAAGACCCGCCACAACTTGGAGAAGACCCGCCACAACCTGGAGAAGAGAATGAACAAACTGGGCACTAAAATTGTGACTAACGAAAGGAGAGAGAAGATGAAGAGCTCTCGGGACAAACTGAGGAAGTCTTTCACCCCTGACCACACCATCTATGCCAGGTCCAAGACAGCTGTCTACAAAGTGCCACCCTTCACTTTCCATGTCAAGAAAATAAGAGAGGGTGAGGTGGAGGTGAAAGCCACAGAGCTGGTGGAGGTTGGTGGAGAGGAGGGAGAAAATTCAGATCTGATGCATGGGGAGAGCCCCGAGATGCACACGCTGCTGGAGATCACGGAGGAGACTGATGCAGTACTGGTGGACAAGAGTGACAGCGAGTAGGACAGGCTGCAGCATGCAATGGTTGTGGACGACGGCTGAACACATTATCACTCACATTTCGAGCTCTCCCTGCCCTGGAGCCCCAGGGAAGTATACACGATGCATCCTTCTTACCCTGCAGAGCTGACACTGATCCCCTGCCTGCTTGTACAAGGTGTATTTTATATTTTAGTTTTAGCAGACAAACATTAGGAACACGGAACTGTTTTTCTTACACTACTAAATCACCCTCAGAGACCATTCCTGCTGCAGCCTTCTTGCTCCACACCTGAAGATGGGCTTTGAGTGACAGGGCCCTGGCCCAGCTGGAAAGTGCTTATCCCAAGACAATGGCTGTACAGCTGAAAGTTCAAGAGTCCTCCATAAGAAAAACCTAGTATCAAGAAAGCTTCCTGCAAGTAGCCCACCAGCCCACACCACCCGGCCCCCTGTGCCAGGCTGCACAGCCGCCCCCCAGGCAAGAAGACTCCCAGCACGCAAACAGGCTGCTCCTTCAGGGGACCAGAGGAATTGGGATGCAGCCAGTGCTCGGGAGGGAAGAGCTGAGCGAGTCCTGTTGATGGGCAGAGCATGGCAAAGCTGAGCTGGTGTGGGGCAGGTGGGGCTGCTCCTCTCTGCCCTCCCAAGGACCAGGTGACCTTTGCATGAAGCCACCCTACAGCTGGGCCTGCCATGGGTGCCTGCAGGGTGTCACAGCTGGGGCACACTGCTCCTCCCACTGTGCCCTGGGGCCGTGGCAGGAGCAGTGCAGGCTGCACGCTTCCCTGCGTGGGTCCTGGATCTGGCTACCAGAGATCCAGGGCCATGGCAAGTCCTGGTGGCAGGGAGCAGCACAGAGGTGGGGTGCTGGATTTGGTCCCTCCGCACCCACAGAGGTGGTGGCAGCAGGCAGTGAGGTCCCCCTGGGAGACAGGGACACGCAGGCAGCGATGCCGGAGCAGTCTCCATGGGTAGCAGTTTATTTTTAGAGGGATATGGGATGCACTGCTGCCATGTGAGGCTCTAGACCATCAGAGAGATGCCCTGACATCTGTCTAGCATCAGACCTTGGGCATTTCTGAGCATCTGCTTTCAGCAGGAATCCTGACACAGCTCAGGCTCATGCCCACATCCTGTGCTTTCCTCCCTGTGTCCCTCTTTCTGCACCTTCACTCCGTGCCCTGAGTGAGACAGCACAAAGACAGCACATGGTGGCTTGGGGGCTCTGCCTGGCTCGGTCCCACTTGGCTCTCACATACTCAGTCCCCGCTGCAATCCTCAGCCCTGCATTCCCCATTTCTGCTCCCCCAACACGAGGCTGCTGCTGCTTGCATAACCCAATATATAAACTTGCTTTTCCTTTAAGAATTATCTTCCTTCATATTGTCCAGTGCCTCTAGCCTGTCCAGGCCTTGGGGTCCTGCCACAGCTTCCCTCCCCACAGAAGGTGTGAGCGGCCGGTTCCGTGTGCCAGCTGCAGGCAGCCCTGAGACACCGGTGACCCCGAGGCTCTCGGTGTGGGGAGGCACTGGGCATCAGCTCGTGGCTGCCGGCAGGGCAGGTGGTTCCCAGCCCACTGTGGGCCCGAGCCCACAGGTCACCTCCCCTCACGGAGTTTCTTGCGGGCCTACGGGCAGTTTTCACGTGGGTTTTCTCTGAGTGGCGGGGCCAGGGCAGCAGAAGCCCGAGTGATCCTCGCCTGTCCCTGGCTGTGCCCAGGCAGCAGCGCAGCAATAAAGTCTCTTTTGTAAACCACCAGTGTGCGGCCTGTCCTTGGCACCGGCTGTTGGGGAGGGGCTGCCACACAGGGACCGATCCTCACAGCTTTGCGTGGGGCTGACCCTCAGAGCTCCACAGGAATCCATCCCCACAGCCCTATGGGGATCGAGCCCCACAGCCCCACGGGGATTGATCCCTACAGCCCAGCAGGCATTCATCTCCATCTGCCGCACGGGGCTGATCCCCATTTCCCCACTCGGGGGCGCTGCTTCCAGCGCGGCGCACGGGCCCGCCCGGAGCGGCGCAGCCCCTTTAAGAGGCTGCGGCGGCGGCGACCGCGTGACGTCACGGTGCTGCCCGGAACTCAGCCGGGTTTCCCGCACGGCTGTTCCCGGCAGCCGCCCCCCCGCGGCCGCCTGCACCTCCTCTGCCCAGAGCGGCCCTGCGGCGGGAGGTGGTTCGATCCGGGAATAGCTGGGGGGGCAGCCACTCCGCAGTGCGCCGTGACGCGCGCGTGATGGCCACGCTGATTGGCTAACAGACGCCAGCCGGGGTGGGGCCGCGGGAGCACTGAATCACCATTGGCAGGTGCTGGTGACGTCACGGCGGGGTGGGGTCGGGTTGCAGGAGGTCCCGTCTCTCGGCGGAGCCGGACGCGATCGCTGCCGTCACCCCGCCCGCCGGGACCACCGGTGAGCGCGGGCGTCGCGCGGGCGCCGCTCGTTTCCAGGAGCCGGTGTGCTCCGGGCCGGTTTGGGGCTGGGGCCGCCCCACGGGCGGGCCGGGCCGGGGCGGGAGCGGGGCTGGTATCGCGGGATAACGCGGGGGGGCCTGTTCCGGCTCCCCCGTCGCTGAAGGCCGGAGCCCCGGTGCGGAGCGGGGTCGGCCTGTGCGGGCCGACTCGGTCTTCCGGGCTCGCACCGCACACTGCTCGGCACAGGGGCAGAGCCCAAATCGGCTTCTCGGAGAGCGAAAAGCGTCGGCACCGGCAGGGCCAGAGGAGGTGCGGCCTGCCCGGGTCCAGCTGGGGTCGGGCCGAGGCTGACACGGCGCCGTGGCTTTGGGGTTCCGGTGCGGAATGGGGCACGGGCTGATACGACTTGTCCCAGCGCTGGTAGCATTGTGCTGATGGCAGGACTCAGAACCAGGGCTGGGAGCCGAAAGGATGGCATGGGCACACCGGGGTTGGAAGACCCGGCTGGGGTCAGTGGAGCTGCGAGCTCGGGGTTGTCACATACCTCGTGGACTGCAACAGTTCGGGACCTCCTGACTGGACCGAGCTTCGCTTTGGTTACTATCCCCGTGCGTGCGTGATGTGACCGGCGGTGGCCGAGCAGAGCTGTGGGGTTCTGCAGCTCGAGAGAACGAGCCGCCCGAGAGCTCTGCGGGGGCTGACAGTACTGTCCACCGCTCCTGCCCCGCCGGGCTCCCGGCACTATGCTGCCCATGTATGGGTGGCTCCTCTCCCACGGGCCGTGGGACACTTCTGCGTTCCTGTCGGAGGGAGACAGCCACGGGACTGGCACTACGGGGAGAACTGGGAGGGTGCGCAGCCCTGGGTCCGCTTCATTTGCACGTACAGGGACTGGCCCTCCCTGTTGTGTTCATCGGGGAGTAGACCCCGCTTCCATCCTGAAGATGATTGCTGTCACTGTGACTCCCATGATTGGCTCCCCCAGTCTTCTGCTTCCTTTGGATCTGTTGGGGCTGGTGGAGCAGTGGTGACAGAGGACAGGAGGGGTGTGGGCTGGGTGTCCCGTGCCCCGGGATGGGTGGTGACAGTGTCATTCACAGCTCTTGCAGTGGGAGTTCTGCTGGGATGGACCTTGGAGAGCTATGATGAGGAGCAGCCGGCCGTGGCATATGGAGTGATCAGGGAATTCGTGCTGTGGCTGTGAGGTTGCCCAGAGCCATCTGCCCGCACCTGTTGCAAATCGCTGCATCACTGTTTCCCACCTCCGAGGCTGGCTTGGAAATCACTCCAGAGGAGCAGAGCCAAATTCTTCTAATAGCCTTTCCAAACTGGCTCTTATGCTGCCGGAGCAATTGGCTGCTGTGTCGAACAGTTTTCCATTGGGCTGTTGATGGTTTTGTGGAAGAGGGGGCAGCGAGGTGCTTGATACAGCGTGCCTGATGCAGGGGTTCTGTGAAGTGTTGTTGATGGCATCTCTCATGACCCTGTGATGACACTGTGATGATGTCTGTGCAATGCTGTCAGTGACTAAGCTTCATCCTACTCATATCCCTGCAGGGGACATGGAGTCCCAGGGTCCTTCTAAGGCCCTTTTCATGACTCCCCCATACACATTGCTGTAGGGCTCATTGCTTGTTGTGGAGGCACACATGAAGGATGTTCCCACGTGTCTCAGAGATGAGAAAGCAGACAGAAAGCAGTTGCAGGGTTGCTTCCACGGCAGCCCCGTTTTGTGCGAGGTGGTTAGAGTGTACAGAGCTGTCCTAGGCTGCCGGTGACACTGCGCAGCTGGGCCTGCCTCTTGTGCTCTGCCCTTGCAGGGAGATAAAGAAAGATGAACTTTAGCTCTCGAGCTACTTTTAGCAGCTCTGCTCAGAGCTCTGGATAGCACGTTTACCCCCGAGCTTACATCATGCTGGCCATATTGGCTGCTCTCTGGCTCCATTCCAGAGAGAGAGGAGAGGCAAACCACAGAGATGGGCAAGCATGGTGGAATTGGAAAGGTTCGAGTCTCAGATCTTTAACCCAGGCAAGGGACACTTCCCGTCAGTGGGGTCGGCTAAGCAGAGGCTCCTGCGTGGGATTCCAGGGCTGGCAGGGTCAGAACTTCCCTGATAGTGGTGCCTGCTGCCGTAAGGAGTGCCTTAGGGACCCCTTTTCCTCTAGGAATGTCAGTGCTGCCTTGTGTGGATGCCAGGAGGAGCTGAGTTTAGTGCTGCAAGCTGGCTTGTCCTGCAGCTGTTTGTGGCAGTGGGAAGTGGCTGATTCCTGTCCAAGCGCTACTGCCGCATGGCAGGCTGGGAGCTTTGCTCTTGGCCCTTTGGTGCTCTCAGACTGGGGCTCCAGCACTGCCCTGAAATACCAAGATTGTAGCTTTCAGGTGGAACATCTGCTTGGATCATGGGTCTGGATGTGGCATCTGGTTTGGTTTCTGCAGCTTGATAAGAAAGTCTACCTATGAGCCACTTGGCACCGGGCACTGCAGGGACTGCCCAGGTAACTGCCGTCTGTGCCATGGTGCTGCAGCACTGTCCCTGGCTCAGATCTGGAAACACTGCCCCGGCAGGAGCTGGGCTGGGGCAGCAGCTGCTGCTGTTTCCGGAGGGGCTGGTGCAGCCCCCCCCTTGTGCATGGCGCAATAGGAAGTGAGGCGGCTGAGCTCACCATCCAGGCAGGGCACTCCCTGCGGCGCTGGTGGGCTTTCGCTCTTGCCTGGCCTGTGCATTTGTTGGGTTTTCCCCCCAGCAGCAGCACCACTCATGCTGCAGGAGTGGTTTCCTGGACTAAGTGGAATGGCTGGAGCCCTGCAGCTGCTGGGGCAGAGGGAGCGTTCCCCGAGCCGCTGCAGCTGAGAACCGGCCACAAAGCTGAACACACACTGTGGAACTGGGGCTCCGCTGTGCTGCCCCATGCACAGCCCTGGCCTATTGGCTTGCAGCCCAGCCCTTGGTCTGCAGCATCGCAGAGGTTCTGTCACATCAACCAGGTCTGACTCCAGGGCTGAAGGAGTCTGTTGTCTGCAGGACCTTGCATGGCCACCATCTCTCTCCTTTCATGCTCACTCATTGCTCCATTGAAAGCAGGTTTGGTTCACGTGGACTTCCCTAAGGATTGCACCAGAGGGTTGTGGTTCAAGGTTAATGTCCTGTGGAGGCTGCTCCTCCCTTTGGGACTGTTCAGTACTGTGAAGTTCTAAAAACCTCTCTAATTCCCAAGTCAGTGCCAATATCTGTCTCTTCCCTGTGTCGCAGCCCACAGAGGATGTTCCCCCTTTTTTTCCTCACATGCAGAAAAACGGGGAAAGAGTCCCTTGGGAGAGCAGGACATGCAATGATGCTGCATTGCTCAGTGCAGGGAGGTTTGGGAAAAGCAAACCGCTTTCTGCAGGGAAGTGACTACTGGTGTCACGTGAGCTCTGCTTTCATTTGCCAGTGCAGCTGGAGTCCCCTCATTAGCGTCAGTTTGATTTCCATTGATACAAGTCATGAACTTGAAAATTGCTCCTTCCTTGTTTCTGTACTTTCCTGGTAGTCTCCGCCTTCTGTACTTACTGTAAACTCCATAGCCACTTCCCTGCCTCCTGGCAGGGCTGACCAGGGGTGCCTGCAAGACCAAATTAAAGCCTCCTTCCTACCTGTTGCTAGTGACCTGTCTGCCCATGCCAGCGGTCCTGGAGCACTGTGCCCTGGGCTCGTGCCCTGGCTCTATCTGGTTCTGGCCACCTCGGCCCTTCTCAGAGGGGTGCAGTAGTCACAGCTGGGTCCTGGCAGGAGGGAGCCGGGAGCCCACTGGGAGCGAGCTCTGAGCCACGTTTGTGTCCATCCTAGCAGGTTTGCGTAGCTGGCCAGGATGGCGCAGTGGAACCAGCTACAGCAGCTTGACACGCGGTACCTGGAGCAGCTCCACCAGCTCTACAGTGACAGCTTCCCCATGGAACTCCGGCAGTTCCTGGCACCATGGATTGAAAGCCAGGATTGGTAAGGCCTTATGAAACACCAATGAGGGAACTTTGCTCAGAAAAAAACCCCCAGCTGCAGGGGCCTGAATGGGCTGGAGGAGCTCTGTTACTTTCCCTGGGCCCCTGGTGTGGTGGGACTGGCCTTCCTTCCTTGGGCTCATGTGGCATCAAGGGAAGCAGGACTATGCATGAAGTGGGACTCTGGGCACTGTTTGACCCCAGACCAAGAGAAGAGGCAGCTCTGAAGCAGGGGGATGTCCCCATCCGGGGCTGACTAACATTGACCTCCGTTGTAAATGGGGCTGACACAGAGCACTGATCCCTGGATCCTGTCCATGAGCGTGTGGGACATGCTCACAGACATGAGGTGCTTGTGTGCACTGCCTGTGTGGTACATGGCCAGACTGCAAGCCTGAGTCCACAACTTCCATTACGCAGTCATTTTGAGAGCAAGGGTTTGGTTTGTTGGTGTGAAGTGAGTCAGGCCTGCACTGGCCCTTGCTATGATGGAGGTTAGGGTGGCTGGTAGGTGGTGGAGTGTCCTTGGAGGTGTCCAAGGAATGACTGGACATGGCATGCGTTGCTCTTGTCTACTTGACAAGTTGGACTCGATATTAGAGGTCTTTTCCAACCTAAATGATTCTGTGGTTCTGTAAGTTGCATAGGGGATGGTGGGCATGAGCAGAGCTCCCCTGCATGATCCCTTGCTTTGCCCCTTGTCCTGTGCCAGGCACTCAGGGCTCTCCCTCCCTTGCACAGGGCATATGCTGCCAGCAAGGAGTCGCACGCCACACTGGTGTTCCACAACCTGCTGGGGGAGATCGACCAGCAGTACAGCCGCTTTCTGCAGGAGTCCAATGTCCTGTACCAGCACAACCTGCGCCGCATCAAGCAGTTCCTGCAGGTGAGGTGGGAAGTGCTGGCTTGGCAGGGATAGGCATGGTGGGGCAGCTAGTGAGAATCCAAGCTGTTCCTTGGCACAGCTCACTGTCCATAGCCCTCAAGTATGTGGAGATCCTAGGGGTTGCCTTGTGCCTGCTAACCGGGGAGTATTTGACCCTTTACAGAGCAGATACTTGGAGAAGCCAATGGAAATAGCCCGCATCGTGGCTCGCTGCCTGTGGGAAGAGTCCCGGCTCCTCCAGACAGCTGCCACTGCAGCCCAGGTCAGTGACCAGCTGTCTCAGGGCCTCCATCCTGATTCCAAACAGCCAGAACGCAGCCTGGGTGTTCTGGCTGGGTGTGGTGAGCTGGGTGCCCCCATCTGTCCCCTCCTTGACCCTGTGCCACCGTGGAGCTGATGCTGAAGTGAGCAGCTAGCTGCCCTGGTGTGTGTTAGGGATGGGCTGAAGACCCTGAAGCACTCAGGTTACAGCCGTGTCCTTATGCCCTTCTTTTCCCCACTGCAGCAAGGGGGACAGGCAACACATCCAACAGCAGCTGTGGTGACTGAGAAGCAGCAGATGCTGGAGCAGCATCTGCAGGATGTCAGGAAGAGGGTGCAGGTATGTGTCTGCCTGGGCACCTTCTGCTTTCCCCACTACAGTGCTTGGGTGCTTTGAATGAAGCCACATCTTTTGCCTTGCAGGATCTAGAGCAGAAGATGAAAGTGGTGGAGAATCTCCAGGATGACTTCGATTTTAACTACAAGACTTTGAAAAGCCAAGGAGGTAATGACAGCTCATTAGCATCTGTAAACCACAGTGTGTTCTTGCAAGGAAACTTGCTGGAGAGGTATTCCAGCTCCCACTCCCTGCGGGAATGTGCTCAGCCTAGGGGGCATTTGCATGGCAATTGGAGAAATCTGGTCTTTTGTTTCTGCCACTGCCACTGCCCTTGAGGGAGTTGAATCCAGCTCTGCTGTAGGCACAGCAGTGACATGGGAAGGGAATGGCCTCTGTGGGTGCAGGAGAGCCACTGAGGTGCTTGGTGGCTGTGCCATATTCCTGCTTGCCCATAGGGGGCTTTCAGGGTGCTGCACTTTGCCATGGAAGTGTTGTGTTGTTGTGGCACTTGGGAAGGTGGGAAGAGTCCATGTTTGTGGCTGAAGCTTCTTACCTCGGCACAGACATGCAGGACCTGAATGGGAACAACCAGTCAGTGACCCGGCAGAAGATGCAGCAGCTGGAGCAAATGCTGACGGCACTGGACCAGATGCGCAGGGTAAGTGGGACAACTGGCCCTCCAGATTCCCCTGGGTGCAGATCCCCCTTCTTTAGGGTCAGATTTTAATAGTTCCTGCATAGTAGGCCAGAACCAGGAACAGTGCAGCAAGCACAGCCTTGCATGACTTCTTCCTTGTCCATGAATGTGAAACTTGTGGGTCTGTGGGGAAAGTCACAGGGTGCTGAAGGTTCTGCTTTCTCTCTTGGCAGGGCATAGTGAGTGAGCTGGCTGGGCTGCTGTCAGCCATGGAATATGTGCAGAAGATGCTGGCAGATGAGGAACTGGCGGACTGGAAGAGGCGGCAGCAGATTGCCTGCATTGGCGGCCCACCCAATATCTGCCTGGACAGGCTTGAGAACTGGTGAGAGCTGGCTGGGACTGTGTCAGTCCCCAAAGCAGTGGCACTCATGCATCTGCTGTGGAAGTGAACTCTTGGTCTCTGGAAATGTCCTTGCAAAATGGTTTCTGATGTCTGGACATATGAATGTAACCCACTGCTTAGGCTGAGCCACGATGGTGGGCACAGTGCTGGAATGGTGTCCCAGTGTCCCCAGCTCCATGCCTGGGGGATTCTTAGGCTGCTGAAAAGTTTTTGGCCCTGGTGTCACCTGGGAATGTGCAGGTTTTGTTTTCAACGCATAGTCTAGAAAAATGCTCTGAGCTTGGAGCAACAGACACACTCAGTTCTTGACTGGTTTGGCATGGAGAGCATGTTCTTGCGTGGGAAGAGGAGGGCTCTGCAGCCAGAGCTAATGCTGGTTCTCCCTGCTCCCCTAGGATAACCTCTCTTGCTGAATCGCAGCTACAGACCCGGCAGCAGATCAAGAAGTTGGAAGAACTGCAGCAAAAAGTATCCTATAAGGGTGACCCAATCGTCCAGCACCGGCCCATGCTGGAGGAGCGGATTGTGGAGCTGTTCAGGAACCTGATGAAAAGGTGCTGAGGGCAGGCGGGAACCGCAGGTAGTCTGGGTCATGGCCATGGGGGAACGGTGGGTAGTGTGGTTTGACTGTGGTCCCTGTGCTGTTCCTGCAGTGCTTTCGTCGTGGAGAGGCAGCCCTGCATGCCCATGCACCCCGACCGGCCCCTTGTCATCAAGACAGGTGTGCAGTTCACCACTAAAGTCAGGTGGGTCACCGCCCCTGCGGGTAAGGGATGGGAGCTGTGCAGGGAGGGCAGAGTGGGATCGCCCTCTGACAATGCTGGTGCAAATGCATCCCCCAGCTTACCTGGGGAGCACTGGTGCTGGGAAGGAATGAATACCAGCAGGATAGATCCCAGAGGGGTGATACCAGCAGGCTGGAGTGCTGCCCGCATGACTCAGGGCCGGGCTGGCTGGGGCTCTGCCATTTTCCTGGAGGCAGCCGGGGTTCTGGTAAATCCTGTTGCGGGGGTGGGAAGTATCAGCGCATCCCTGGCCAGCTGCTGCTCAGCTGGGCCATGTTCCCTGCCGGCCTCCATGGAGGGAGGCTGCTCTGACACTGGCCTCTGCCAGAGCTTCCTTGCCCTCTCCCTACTGTGCCTCCATGGCCCCCTTGGCCTATGGCAGCCTCTGGCCCAGAGTAGTGTGGAGGGTGTTTGTTCAGAGCCTGGTGTGGGCAGTCAGCAGCCCAAACGAGCTCCTCAGGATGCTCAGGGGAGCATCAGCACTTCCCTGGTTCTGGGCACAGGTGTTGGGGCTGACATGTCCTGGACCCATGTGAAGGTGTGCCCAGGGCTGCCAGAGGAGCTGGTCCATGCTGTTGACTGCTGGCTGTGCCAGGTGCCCTGTGGAACAGGAGGTGTTTCTGTGCACAGGATGTTCATGCTCTGTGTCTGCTGACTCCTGCAGGTTGTTGGTCAAGTTTCCGGAGCTGAACTATCAGCTGAAAATCAAAGTCTGCATTGACAAGTGAGTCCTGTGCTTCCCTCCTAGTGGCACTGGGTGGGCTTACTGGGATGGGACTGATTCCTGCTGCCCTTGGATTGGGCTCAATCTCTACACCGAGGGCCAGTGTGGCCCCCAGTTGAAGGGGAGGGTGCAGGGTGGTGCTGAGTCCTGAGGGTTCACCCTCACGTGGGGGTAAAGCATGTGGGGCTCATGGGACTCGTGCAGGGGTGCAGCTAGCACCGTACACCAGCTTGTCTGCATCAGGGTGGGAAGGCTTCTGCCCTGACCTGGTGTCTCTTTCCCCTTTCCTAGGGACTCTGGGGATGTTGCAGCACTTCGAGGGTAAGTGCACTGTTTGCTTTGGTTGCTTTTTCTTGTTTCTGCTTTTACTCCTGGCAAACATCCTACCACACATTTACTCCAAGACAGCCCTGTCAACCACACTCTTTTCTCTTCCCAGGTCCCGGAAGTTTAACATCCTGGGGACCAACACCAAGGTCATGAACATGGAGGAGTCGAACAATGGCAGCCTCTCAGCAGAGTTCAAGCACCTGGTGGGTACCATGAGCTCCTGGGCTGCTGTGGTATGGCCACATGTCATTGTGATGCTGCTGCAGCCTGTCCCTCTCTCCGCAGACCCTACGGGAGCAGCGGTGTGGGAACGGAGGCCGAGCCAACTGCGATGTGAGTGTAGGGGGACTGGCCCTTGACAGGGGCAGCTGAGCTGGGAGGAGATGCAGGGGCCCTGCCCTGAGGTGGGGGTTTGACTGGCACCGATTGGAACATTGGCAGCTGCCAGGCCAGCCCCGAGCAGCGGTGCTGGGCCTGGTGGTCATGCATTGGGCCGAGGATGGGTGCTCATGGTGTCCCCTTCTGCCCCAGGCCTCGCTGATAGTCACCGAGGAGCTGCACCTCATCACTTTTGAGACAGAGGTGTATCACCAGGGGCTGAAGATTGACCTGGAGGTGAGGCCTGGGTCACTGCCTTCTGCTGCCATGGGCCTGGGTGAAGAGGAGCCCTGGGAGTTGTCCCAACCCATGGTCGCATCCTCTGTTTGCAGACGCACTCACTGCCTGTGGTGGTCATCTCCAATATCTGCCAGATGCCCAATGCCTGGGCGTCCATCCTGTGGTACAACATGCTGACCAACAACCCCAAGGTAGGGCTGGTGTGGGGAGGCAGCTGAGCAGGTGTCAGGATGGGGTGTCACAGTAAGAGAGGGAAACTGAGGCCAGGGAGCGAGGCTGAGACAGGACCTGGCCCAGCTCCTGTCCCATGTCCTGCTCAGGTCTGTGTCTTCCCTCGTGCAGAACGTGAACTTCTTCACTAAGCCACCCATTGGGAACTGGGACCAGGTGGCAGAGGTGCTGAGCTGGCAGTTCTCCTCCACCACGAAGCGTGGCCTCAGCATTGAGCAGCTGACCACACTGGCAGAAAAACTACTGGGTAAGTGCTGGGTGACGTGGTGTGGTGTCCTGCCCATCCCTGTTGTCCCTTGGGGTGACTCCCCACCGGTATGTGTCATCCAAGAGAGGTCCCGAGTTTGGCCTGAGAGATGTTCAGGTTTTTCAGTTGCTTGGTTTTCTCCCAAATGACACAAATCTTGAGTTGCTCTCTGGAAATGGTATCTTTGGAAGAACAATTCCATTTAAATGGTAATGTTTCTGTTCTCTGCAGGACCAGGTGTGAATTACTCTGGCTGTCAGATCACATGGGCTAAGTTCTGCAAGGTAGAATTCCCTTTGTTCCGTGAGCACCTTCCCTTAGCTGTTCCCTTCCTCCGAGCTGTGCTAGCAGCTTCTCTGCCTTTTCCTCAGGAGAACATGGCTGGCAAAGGCTTCTCTTTCTGGGTCTGGCTGGACAACATCATTGACTTGGTGAAGAAGTACATCCTGGCGCTATGGAACGAAGGGTGAGTGCCAGCCTGTGTTTAGGTTCCATCCTGATGGCGTGGGGTGCCTTGTCCATGTGCAGCTGGGCTCTCCTGGGATACTTTTTGCTGGTTCAGATGAGCAGAGCTGGCAGGGCTCACATCCTGGAGGAGCTGCTCCTGTGCCCTGATCCCACATTTGTTGTTCTTGCTTCCTCCTGCCCAGGTACATCATGGGCTTCATCAGCAAGGAGCGGGAGCGAGCCATTCTGAGCACCAAGCCCCCAGGGACCTTTCTGTTGCGCTTCAGTGAGAGCAGCAAGGAAGGTGGTATCACCTTCACGTGGGTGGAGAAGGACATCAGTGGTATGAGCTCTACCCTCGCTGCCCTGAGTGCCTGGCTCAGCATTCCAGGCTCCAAAGGGGGCTTGGACCCCCTGATAAGCACTTGTCCTTTGTCCTTGTCCCAACAAGCCGTCTGCCTGTGTTAACTTCTGAGCCTGGCTGCCCTTTGCTGGTCTTTGCCTCCTGGGTGTCTGTGCTCGCATGCTGCCCATGAGCAGTTTTCTATGGCACTGAACCCAGTCAGGTCCCAGTCCTGACCCGTGGTCTGCTGTGTGCCTGGTAGGGCTGACCACAGCCCCGGGCCCATCCTGTCCATACTGCTCAGAGGGTGTGTGAGGGTGGCCCAGCGTTTGTCCTGTGCCAAAATTCTCCTTCCTTGCACAGGGAAGACACAGATCCAGTCAGTGGAGCCTTACACCAAGCAGCAGCTGAACAACATGTCATTTGCGGAGATCATCATGGGCTACAAAATCATGGATGCCACCAACATCCTGGTGTCCCCACTGGTGTACCTGTACCCAGACATTCCCAAGGAGGAGGCATTTGGAAAGTACTGCCGCTCAGAGAGCCAGGAACACTCGGAAGCAACGGACTCAGGTAGTCGTTGACTTTCTGTGGCTCCTTTGTCACAGAGAGGCTCCAGGGATAGCACCAGCTGTCACCAGCCAGGACCCTGTGCCATCCCTGGAGGGCACAGCCACAGTGTGGGACCAGCCATGGGGTCCTGTGGGGTATGGGCAGAGGGTGGGCACTGCCTGTGCTCTGGGGGACAGAGAGAAGGATTCCTCCTTAGATGGCTGGTGACTAAGCTTCTCCCTCCTTGCAGGTGCTGCACCGTACCTGAAGACCAAGTTCATCTGTGTCACCCCGTGAGTGTTCTGGGGAGTGTCTCAGTGCTTGGGGATTGTGTGCTCAGCCTTGCTTGAGGGAGAGGTTTCCTTCCTTTCTTTCCACCTGTATCTGAGCTTTGCTTGGGTATTGTGGGGTTCCCAGCCTGGGGTGACGGTGGGGGCTGAGCCAGGTTCACGCTGCTGCCCAAACCACAGCCCTGTTCTTCCCCTCCATGGCCCCTTTCCTCTGGAGAGCTCTGGGGGCCGCTGGGCTGTGCCCGGGGGCCCCTCAGCGGGTAGAGGGGGTGGTAGAGAGCTCGGGCTAGGCCCTGACTCCTGAGGTTTCTGTGCTTTTTCTCCCTTGGACAGCACCTCTTTCAGCAACACCATCGACCTGCCCATGTCCCCACGCACCCTGGACTCGCTCATGCAGTTTGGCAACAGCAGTGAGGGCGCAGAGAACAACGCCGGTGGGCAGTTCGGTGAGTCGGGGGGGCCCCACAGGGGCCTGGCTGCGGTCATGCGCGGGCCCCATAACCCTGGCTGTGTCTGCCTGCAGAGTCGCTGACCTTCGATATGGAGCTGACCCCAGAGTGTGCGTCCTCGCCCATGTGAGGGGCTGCGCCAGTGCACGGGGCCCTTTCTGGGCTCAGCCTTCCCACGTCCGGAGCGCTCCCCCGGATTTGTCCCACTCGGCTGCAGCTGCTCCGGGCCTGCCCTTGAGAACAGCTGGGGGCCGGGGTCCCTGGATGGGTCAGGTCCTCACCTCACCCAACAGAGCATCCTCTCTCTGGGGTGCTGCTGCTCATCTCTGGGGGAGGGGGATGAACCTTTTTCTATTTCCTTCCATAACAGTTTTTTATTATTTTTGCTCATTCAAGTGCCTATTTGCCTCCAGTTGCAGCCACAGTTTCTACAAATGTTCCCACAGCCCCAGTCCTGCTGCTGGAAGCTGCTGCTCTGACTGCCCACATCCAAACCCACAAGACCCTACAAGTCTGGAATTGCAGAGGGGATTGGCCATGTGGCAGGGTCTGCCCTGCTGCTCCCAGCATCTCCCAGAGCTTGCAGGGTGCTGGGGTGGGTTTGCTTCTCTGCACCCACGTAGCCCTGGCTTTGGCCAGCATGGCCAGCCCAAGGCTCAGACCTGCAGGTGGATGTATCCAGGTGCTCCTGGCCTGACAGGGCACTGGCCCTGCTGGACTCAGCCTGGGTTTGCTGGGAGCCCAGAAGTTCGGAAGCTGCTTGTGCTTGTTCCCAGCTTCCTGCTTCAGGCACAGTAGTCTGACCAATGCCAGCAGCCCAGGCTCCTGCTGTTATGGCTGGTGTCCCTGGGCAGTGCTGCTACCCAGTATTGGCACCTGTGTGTAAGCAGCATTTACAGCTGTGGCCCATTTTGGGAGCTGGGTGATGCCACAGGGGCTGCACTGGCCCTGGCTTCCCTGTGGCCAGGCTGGTGCTGGAAGCACAGTTGTGCTTCCAGCACTGTGCTGAGTTGGACCCTGGGGAACTGGTGGAACCAGCATGGCTGACAGTGGAGCCTATTCCTTTCTCTCTGGATTGTGAGGGGCTAGGCATGGGATCTAAAGCATTCTCGTGTGGCATTTCTGTTGGAGGTTGGCCCTCACAGTCAAGGTGGGGAATGGGCAAGAGTTGAAGGGAGGAGGTAGATGTGAGGAGAGGAACCTGCTGCGGGGCAGCGCAGGACAGAGATATGGGTGTTGTGAAGGACAGGTGTCCTGACATTTGAGGGGTTGATGGTTGTGGTCCTGTATTTACCAAAATTGGTGGAGCCTTCCTGCCTTTTCCATGCAATGGGCACACAGACACAGATGAGCGGTGGAGGGCTGGGGGAGGCAGTGGGAGAGCTGCCCCTGCCCCAAGTTGCATCACAGCTGGTGGGCAGGGAACCAGAGGGCAGGGGGGGAGGATCCCCATGGCTGTGGGATCTGGGCACACCGCTCCAAGCTGTGTGAGAGCAAGATAGGGGGTCCGTGGCTGGCCCTGGGGATGCTCAGAGGGAGTGAGGGCCCCTTCCCCTGTGCTCACTCGCCATAGCTGCCTCCAGCCGCAGTCCCTGGAGCCCAGGGCAGCATTTAATACTGTAAAAAAATTTATTTTTTGTATATTTTATTGCTGTATCTACAGGCTTTTACTTTCCAGAATAAAGGCCCTGATGCGATGTACTCTGGGGTGTGAGCTTGGCTCTGCCTGCAGCACCCGCCTGACCCTGCTCCGGGAACTGGGGCCTCTGTCAGCAAAACACGGCCCTGTTGCTGCAGCTGCGGTTTGCTCGGTGTGAACCAGCTCCGGTGCTGCTGGCACCTGCCCGGCACGCGTGGGCAGCTGCCACTTATAGGGGCCTGCAGGGCCCTTCCTGGGGCATGCAGGGGGCTTTCGCTGTGTCCCAGCCCATGGTTGCTTTCTCTGCCCCAGAGACATGCCTCTGAGTCTCCTTCACTCATATAAAGGAAATGCTGGTGCCAGCGTGGGAGGACATGGCTGCACTGGGGCCCTGCTCTGGCTGCTCACAGCTCAGGATGTCTGGCGCTGCAGTGGGGCCCTTGCAAGTGCTTCTGCCGTGGGGGGTCGATGGGCTCTGGGTGGAGGGGACTGGGCTGGAGCTGGGAGGAGCAGGTCCCAGGCTCTGGAGGTGGATAGGTGTATAAGGCTGGGAGCACTGGCTTGGTTGACAGTGACATACTCTGTCCAGTGAATCTGACCCCAGCACTTGCACCCCTGGCCCTCTGCAATAGCATGGAGAACAGGATCGTTCCAGGGTTTGTACTCTGGTGAGGCCAAGTGGGAGAGATTGTTTATCTGTCAGAGCAGGATTAGGGGGATTGTTCATGTGGGTCATGTGGAACTGGCTGTGCTGGATGGTTTGAGGTGCTGGAGGTGCCCTGGAGCATCCTGCTCAGGTCTGAGCTGACCCATGTCCCTGTTTTGGGAACCAGCCCTGCTCCAGCACCCTCCATTTCACTGTCAAACCAAACCAGGGCTTGGCCCAGACTCCACAAACCCATTTCTGCTCCCAGGGCAGCTGTGTTGGATCATTGCCTGCCTCAGTGGTGTAGCCCAGAGTGCTGCAGGTGGGGGGCAGCTCACAGAGGAATGAGGCCCAGCCCATCAGCAGGGACCCCCTTCTCTTGCCCTGGCAGGTACCATCTCCCCTCTGGCAGCTGCAGGATGGGGTTGAAAACCCAGGACTGAGGAATTTTCTTACCCATCTGCAACCCCTGGGGTTGCCACAACCATTTGGTGTCAGGAACATGGTGTCCCATCCCACATACTTGCAGATCAGGGGTTCCTTATCTCTCTGCACCCGCTGCATCCCTCTTGGAACCTACCCCTCTCAGCCAGGGACCAGTCCTGAATAATGGGCTTTAGAGGCCACTGCTCCCATCTTGGGGTTCCTGCTGTCAATGCTCTGGTTGGCAGCAGGCTGGGAACTCCTGGAGCCTCATGTGCAGCAGCAGAAAGTGCTCAGGGAAGGTCCCTGTGCTGGGCTGGTGAAACCCCTGCAACACCAGGGGCAACTGGGGCAAGGGACACTTGCCAACATCTTGTCCCCCTCCCTCTGCCTCAGCCAACCCTGTGGGGCTGCAGCCCTCACTTTCTGCCCGTGCTGGGGCATAGGGTTGTTTGTGGCTCCAAAAGGAGGTCACAGAGTGGCTTTGCTCCTTGCCCAGGGCCACAGCACAGTGGGGAGGAGTGGGGACGGTGTCTGAGCCAAGCGTGAAAACGGATTAGGGGTTTCCAAATGCAGATAATCCGCTTGGGATGCGGACACTTGCGTGACGGTCACAGGGCGGCCCCATGGGGATAGGCAGCCACCTGGCAGGGCAGCCCTGAACCAGGGGCAGTCCAGAGCAGGCAGCTCGTGTAGGGTCCCCTGGTACATGGGGTGTCCGAGCTCTGCAGTATTGACTGTTCCTTGGGAACAAACCAGCAGACAGGGATTAGAGAGGCTACAGCTCATCTATGGCTCCAGTCCCATCCCCAGGGCCAAGCAACTGAATGAGCAGTGCTGGAGTGGGGGGTGGGAGGCAGAGACCCCCAGGCCTCGGCTGCCACCTGCCCAAGGACCTACCTGTGTGTCTTCTCTGCTCTCCCAGGTGCTTGGCAGGGTTTTCCCACAGCAACACATGCTGAGCTGCAGAGCACATGCCACTGCTGCCCAAGCCAAGAGCCATCCCAATCCCCGCTTCCAGTGCTCAGAGCACAACAGTCAAATATTGCATCATGCTCAGACTAATACACAGCAGAGCAGAGCCAAGCAGTGGTGCTTTCGACTGCCACATGTGGCAGAGGTCAGACCCGGAGCTCCAGCACAGAGTGATCTCCAAAGCCAGCACCTCCCAGCCATTCCAGGAGGACACAGCATGCCTCTTTCCCTACAAGTGTCCCATCCTGGCTCAGAATGCAGCATTTGGCTGTGGTGGCACCAGCACTGAGGGCTCAGCTCACCCCAGCACAGGGTGAAGGGCCCTGGCCCTGGTGCAGCCGCTAGACTGGGCTGACCTGTGACAGTGTGTTTGTGGCAGGAGCGGCTGGGACTGAGCGGTTACTGTGGCAACGTGAGCACTGCAAGGAAGAGCAGGGATGCAGGGAGAGGGCAGGGATGCATGGGGATGTGCAGGGATGTCGGGATGCAGCAGCATGGGGTGGGAGGCCAAGTGCAGCCCTGGTGCTTGCACTCCTAAAGCCTCCAGCCAGCCCTGGCACTGGGGTAGGCATGAGATGATTGTGTCCTTGGTCCCAGCTGGGCTGTGGGTGCTGCTGCCCTGTCCCGTGCCCCCTCAGGTGCAGCGATGCTCACTGAGCTGATGGGGGGTTCTGGTGCCCTCTGCAGACCCAGCTGGGCTCTTGCTGCCCTAGGTGTTTCAGTAGCAGAAACTGGATGTTCTTTCCTAGCTGGAGGAACTATGGAGGAAACAGAGTCTTTGCCCAAACAATGGCACTTCTTGGCTGCTGAGGCCAAGTGTTTGCTGGGTTGTTCCCAGCCATATCCGAGTGGCTGGAAGCAGAGGTTTCCTGTGGAAATTCCCCCTTGGACAAAATATAATTTCTGGTTTTTGCTGGAGTAGATCATCCCCTCCTACCGGCACTAGGCACCATCAAGCTGAGCCTGTGCCAGTGATGAGCTTTCCTGGTGCCTCCTACTTTCCCCTGCCCATGGCTCCAAGCTGGTTGGGCTCTGGCAGAGTCTATGCTGCTGCCCCATCCCCTCAGCCGCTGGTCTCACTCTCCACAGGCTGCCTCTTGTACCAGCACTAGGGTTGGAACCCTGCAGGGCCCATCCGGACTGGTTCTCCAATGGGACCTTTGTGGGAAAACATGAATCTGTGACTAATATGGAGATTCATCTGGTTTGCATTAGCTGGGCTGCATTATCACGCCAGAGTTTTGTGGCCTCAGCACAGACCTGGGAGTGTGAGGGACCCAGAGCAGGGGTGGGAGGGGCTGGGCTCCCCCAAGAGACCTGCTTCCCAGTAAGTAGGAGGGGATGAAGCCAAGGCTGTGTCCTGCCCGCAGGTGATGTGGTTGGGTGTTTGTGCCTTGACCAAGCCCTGTGCCCTGCATGTCCCAGGAGCAGCAGGGAGGATTGCAGAGGAGCCTTACATACAGAATGTGCCTGGGGGGCAGTAGCCAGAAGCGTCAGGACCTCTCCAGAGCCGCCTAAATAAATGTTTCCACTCCTGAGAAATAATTAAGACCCTTGAGATGCCACTTAGAGAGGAGGCTGTTCTGCCTGCACTCTTTGCGCTCCTGCTCCAAACAGAGGCAATTTTCTTGGAAATCCATTACAAAGCTCCAGGCTCCCTCTGTCCCCGGAATGCACAGCGTCATTCGGCATCCTGCTGAGCTCATGTGAGGTGACCACGCGTCCGGCTGTGGCTCAGCCTGGATAATGCTCACCTTCCCAGAGGCTTTCCGAGACTTTTTGAGGAGCAAGGAGAGCCGGAGCAGAGCTAGGGCTGCTCTGAGGCATCACTGGGGTAGAGCTGAGGCAGATCCAGGGCAGATCCAGGGGCAGCCTCTCCATCAGACACTGCTACAGACACTGTTCCCCTGTTCTTTTCCTCTGGAAAGGAAAAATTTCTCCTGGGTAACATCTCCACCAGCCAGCTTGGAGTTTTCCTTGGGACCTGGGGAAAACAAATTGTGATTGGATTGGATTGGATTGGATTCCTTTTGCCCTCTCAGCATGGAGCACTCCCCACTTTCTCTCGCATCAGAAATTTATTTTTCCTTTTTCCCCCCCTTCCTACCAGAAGGGGGAGGGAGAAGGGAGGGATTGAGAGGGAACGGAGGGTGTTTTGTGTACATCTTCCAGCTCTCCTAAGCACACGTGGCTGTGCAGGTCTCTGTCATGGGGAGTCCTGTGTTCCCGGGATCCCCCAGATACCCCTGGATCTGTAGTGCCCAGACAGAGCCCGAGCAGCCACAGACATTGTGTGTGACCTTGATTCTCTGGTCCAAGCAGCCAGTGCCCGCCCAGCTGACTGCGCCAATGGGTTATGTGGGCCAGGGATTGTGAAAGCCGCGTGTCCGCGTGATGCAACTCACCAGAGCAAGAGCGTCCCGGCCAAGCAGGGTGGGCAGGCACCAGGGCCCTGTGCTGCTTTCTCCGTTCCTTTTCTTTTGTCTCGGGGAATACAGATAGTGTGGGAGCTGCTGGCTTCACGTTGGGCACCCATCCCTGCTTGCCAGGGTCCCAGCTCACCTCTCTGTGAGGTCTGGAGTGCCCTAGGAGCACTGGGAACTGCAGCCAGGGCTCTGCTGGCAGCAGCTCAGCAGTGATGTGTCAGCCTCTGTGCGTGAGATTCTCCTGAGTGGGTGAGCGCAGGCACCAAAACATTTGGTGGGAGCTGGGGGCTGTTTGGGCTGGAGTTATTCATTCTCCAGAGCTGCTCCAGGCACAGAGAAAGGCTGGAAAGTTGGAAAGCACCGTTTTATGGCTGGTGTTTGCATGGAGCAGGTGCTGGGCAGGTGCCTGCCCAGCCCACAGGTATTTGTTTCTTGGAAGTGTGGAGCCAGATGAGGCAGTGGGGAGCCAAAGCTGGTGCTGGAGGACTTTAGTACAAAAGCAACAGATAAAAGCAGTAGGGAGGTTGGAACTTGGAGCTGTGCTCTGACACAGTGGACAGGTGATTTGCAATTGCTGGTGCATCAACTGTCTGAGAGTGACCCTGTTCCAGTGCTGGCACAAGGAGACATGAGCCCATCCTTCCTGGATTCCCACCAGGGAAGGGTCACCTGTGCTTCTACCAGCCCAAGGCAGGACAGGAACCTGCGTTGGCTGAATTTCCCTCCAGAGTCTTTTCAGGCCACAGAAGATAACTGGTAATGAAAGTGAAAGCCCAGGAGATCCCATGCGGCGGCTGTGAGCACTGGGGCAGAACGAGCACACCCAGTATTGCTTCCTGTCACCGCCTCTGCCCATCACCGCATAGCAGCCGCACCCCTGGGTGCCCATCACCTGGGGTACCCCACTGCCCTCGAGTGCCGGTGCTGCCAAGAGGAGTCTGCTGTGGGTGGCAGCTGTGCAAGAGATCCTCAGTATGGTTTTCCCATGGCCGCTGTCAACTTTGCCTGTGAGCCACTGCAGAGGAGCTGGCAGCACCTTGGGTCTCCTCACAGCTTGCAGGAGACGTGGCAGCTTGGAAGAGGGGGATGCAGCGTCTTGTCCCAGCAGCTGACTGAGTCTGCAGCATCGCTGGGAATCCTGGCCGTGCATGTGTCTGCAAAGCGTCAGCCCAGGCCTGCGGTGGGAACGAGCACCAGGTAGCCATGGTTGCTTCACACAGAGGGCCTGGTGTCAGCACAAGGCAGCCTGGCAGCAACATCTGTGGCCACCTGGTGCTGATTTAGTCACTCCTGCTTCCAAAACCAAGGTCTGGTGCTGCTTTGGGTTTCCCCAGTACTTATTGCCAAATTCTAGTGCTGGTTTGTGTCTTGCCAGAGCTGCTGGTGTTGAAGCCTGAAGCTGTTTTGGATTCTGCCCGTACCTGGTGCTAATGTCACTACTTACTTTTGACACCCTGTGCAAATACCTCGTGCTGGTGCTGGTACCGGTAACCGGTGACGTTTACCAAATACCAGTGCTGGTGCCCAGTGCCATCACCCAGTGCCACTGCCTGATGCCATTGTCCCGTGCCTGGTACTGGCACTGTTACTCGGTGCCCGATGCCCAGTGCCGTCACTCAGTGCCATTATCTGGTGCTGTTACCCAGTGACCGGTACCGGTGCCGTTCCCGGTGCTGGCGGGG
>VZRN01000234.1:551911-571488 GCA_013397935.1 Dasyornis broadbenti
CGGAGTGGCAGGCGTGGGAGCACCGTTGCTGTCGGTGGGACACGCGGCTCCGCGCCGCGGGGTGGGTGGGATCGGTCGCCTGCGGGAGCGGCAACACCGCGGGGACCGCAGCGCCCGGTGGCCTTTCACCCAGCTCGGGCGCGGCCGATGACTGGGAGCCCGCGGGAGCCGCGGCCACCTGTCCAGCGGAATACGGAGCTGTCAGGGCTCCGTGCCCGGCCAGCCCCGAGCTCGTGCCAGGCCGAGTCCGTGCAGCTCCTGCCGAGCGGTTCCGGGGCTCCAGTGCTCAGCTCACACCGGCACTGCTGAGCGCGCCCTGAGCTGCTGACGCGGTGGCACCACCGATGGCACCTCTGTGGTGACGGGCCGGGGCTGTTGGCTTGTTCCAGTCTCCGTGCGCCGTACTGGGCACCCCGTGGCACAGGGCCGAGGACAGTCGGTGATCAGCAGCAGTTTGATCGCAGTGTCTGGGTTGCGTTGTGGAAGGGAGACAGGGCTAGGCTTAGAGCAGGTTCGCGTGGTCTGCCCATAGCAGGGGCATGGCACACGATATCGCGGTAGTGTGGGTTGCTTGGTTAAAGCAGGACATTCCTGGTTGCGGGCTGTTTCACTGTGCTGGCTGCCTGTGGCCAGCCCACATCCCTGCAGTGCTCGTGCCTGTGCCTAGAGCAGTGTGAGCCCCAGCAGTGGTATGTATGGGGGCACTTAGTGTGGGCACCATGAGGTGCTCTGCAGAGCCTGACCACTGCCATGGGCAACAGGAACCAGCCCTCCACGGTGGGAGCTCTCCCCTCTGGGTCCTGACTCCTGGCCCAGGTCCTTGCTCTCCTGAAGCCATCAGGATCGCAGCCTGTCATGATGTGGTTCCAAGATGCTGTATGTGAGGATGGACACAGTCTCTCTGGGTTCTGTAACCGTTCCTGGGGAGTTGTTTGTCCCTAGGGTTGGAGAGGGTTGGGCCGTGCTGTGCTGTGCTGTGCTGTGCTGTGCTGTGCTGTGCTGTGCTGTGCTGTGCTGTGCTGTGCTGTGGGTGCAGCATGAGGAAGAGGAGGAGCTCTGGTGAAGGCTGAGAGGTGCCAACAGCCTGTGCCTGGGGACACGGGAGAGCTGGGCTTGGAGTGGGTGTGATGGGTGGCTGTCACCCCCTCTGCATTTTGTGGCACTTTGACAGTGCCCTGCCTCAGGGGTGTTAGGTCCCTACAGCTGTCACTGGAGCCACCTCACCGGGTCTGCTGTGCCTGCCTTGTGCCAAGGCCAAAGCTTTGGGGCAGGATTAAGGATACTGTCACCGGACTGGGAGCTGCACTTGGGGGTGCTCAGCACAGGACACACAGAGCCTCTGGAGGGACATTCCCCTCTCACTGCAGGGGAAGTGCTGACTCCAAAGTAACTGTGAAGGCTTTGCCATGGGGTTTCCCAGCTCTCTCTCGAGTGATAGCAAAACTCAGATACCCTGCTTGCAAAAAATCCCTGCTCCTTGCACTCCTCTATGTTGTGGGTGGCAAGTGGTGACTGTGTTGGGCCGAGTACAGTGAAGCGGCCCCATCAGCTGGGAAATGACTTTCTGGTTTGCAAGGAATGACTGTGAGCTGGGCTGTACTCGACAGGCTTCACGGCAGTCCTGGGGAGCCAATGGGAACCCAGGCACAGTGAGACAGCATGCGGGGCGGGTGGGACCTCCCTGCCATCGGCATCCCCTGGCTACCTGCGCTAGGGGCTGCGTCCCTCTGCCTGCCTGGCTGCGGTGACTCCCAGTGTCCCACACACTGTGATTGCTGCCCTCGGAGCAGTCTCTGCAGGGAAGCCAGGGCATGGCTAGGGCTAGGGTTAGGATCCCCACCTTGCCAGGACTCGGTTCTGCGGCCATGCAGGCAGCTCCAGCCTGGGAGGCTGGGCTGGCTTTGGGGCTCTGGCATGCTCCGGGAGAAGTAGCCTCGACAGCTGTAATGTTTCTGTGGCATGCCTTTCCTTTCATGGGGTGTCTATTTTGCAACCCCCAAGTGTTTTGATCCCGGGAGGAAGGGGGCGGGGGTGTTTACCCTGGCACCGCGTGGCTGGTGCAGGGATCCAAGTGGCGCTGGGCATGCCTGAATTTCACATGCAGCAACAGTTCTAGCAACATCTGCTGGCTGATAAAAGGTAGGCTGCTGCGCGCCACTGCTCCCGCCGCGTTGGGAAACGTCGAGGGGGAGGCACACTGTGAACACGGCTTCCTGGCCGATAGGGCTGAGCTGACTTGCTGATAAAGCAGAATCCACCCATCTAGCTGCACCAGAGGGGCCAGGAACACGGGCTACTCGCAGGCGCTTCGTGCCCAGCACTTCCCTGATTGCCAGCTCCTGCTTCCCACTGTACCAGGAACGATGTGCCGCTGGGCTGTGGCAGCCACAGCAGCGTAGCCGAACCACAGCATAGTCACAACCCACTCCCAGTTCAAACAGTCACTGGTGAGTTTTGCAATCTCCATTTTCAATGTAACTTTGTGTGCTGAGCTCTAAGTGCTGGTTTGTAGAACAGCTCTGCTGGGGAGGGAACTTGGGGCAAAGACTGGTGCTACAGAGCCACTGCCTCGAAGAGCCAGAGCAGCGTCGACCTAGCCCTGCCCACCACGTGCTGGGTGCTCATTCTGTCTGGCCTCTCATTGCTATCACTCAATGGTGTACAAAGCCTTTAGCAGAGGAAGAGGCTGCTCTTGCTGGCAGTTCTGAGTCCTTGCACCAGCTGGAACTGCTGTAAAATGATCTTTGTCCTCTCCAGTGTGAACACACCGACCCCGGTGCTGTTTGGCTGTGGGCCCAGGGGTGCAGCTTCGCTGATCCCACTCGTAGAGATGCTGTGGTGGTGCCTACGGTGCAGCTCAGGGGCAGGGGATCTGCAGCTGCTTCAGGTGCTATGAAGCCCATCCCAGAGCCAGGAAAGCCAAAACCCACCTGGACATGTTTGTATGCGTGTGGATGCATGCTGTGCTTCACCTCTCTCTAGATTTGACTGAGAATTTTGTTGCGCAAGCCATTGGTGTTTTGGTTGCTTTATTCTCTATATGAGTAGTCCCCCTCCTGCCAGCATCCCTCGATGTCTGTGTATCCCCTCTTCCAAAGGCAAGACTTTATTCCTCTCTGTTCTGCTCCACTGACTTGGTGTGAGAGCATCTCTGTGTGCGGAGCTGCTGCAGCTGCTGGGGATGAACTCTGGGAGTGCGGTGGGGGGATGCAGGAGCTGCTCTGGTGTCCCTCTGGCTCTCCCTGCTCATCAGACATCCAAAAACCTGTACTATGCCAGGGGAGAGGAGGCTCCTGCACCATCTCCCCAGCCCCAAGAAGAGCTGGAGCATGGTGTTGATCTGAGGGGATGGATGTGGCCAGAGCAGTGCAGTTGGTGCCTGTGCTGCCCACATATTCCCCAGCCCACCTGGGTCCTGCCCAGCAAATCCAGTCTGGCTGTGGCTGGATTAGTGCCATTGTGTGCGCTCACTGGAGCATGGCAGAGAAAATGAAATTATGTCTCCAGACCCCAATCGGGACTAATTCGATGCTGAAATGAGTTTAATCCTCAGGTCCTTCCAGCCTGTCCCTCCTGGGCTGGTGCAGGTCTGAGCAGGGATTAGTACTGAGCCAGGGGCTGTGCTGGATTTGGCCTCAGTGCAGAGGGCTGGCACAAGACCTGTGGGACCCCGGGGCTGTGCCCTCAGCATGGCGTTACAGGGACCTGGGGTTGATCATTATAAGCATGGAGGGAAAATCCCTTCCTTGAGTGCCATGACACAGGGCAGCTGCACATCCCTGCCCAGGCAAAGGCTGGAGTCTGTCTAAGCCAGGATGCTGCCGGTGGTCAGTGGCTCTGTGCCTGCCCTGGGATTTCCCCACCAAGCTGGGGGAAGCCCCAGGACCCTGAGACATCAGAGCTGGCAACTCCCTGCTGTGCCAGCCCCAAAGCCAGTTAATTCGGCTGCTTGGCCCCAGGGAGCCAGGAGTAATTAAAGCTCTGCCCAGCATCTCTAATCCTGTCTGGGGGTTTATGGTGGGGGCAGCACCAGTGGCAGGGACTGGGCGCCCCATGGCAGATGTCCTGCAGGAGCCACGCTGGACTCGTGCCCATGGGGCTGGTTGAGTGCTGGGCTCTGCCGATGTGGCTCCACCATGTGTCCTGCCCAGGACCTGTGCTGCTCCTGCTACATGGCTAGTGTCTGGAGGAATCCCACTGGTGCCAGGGCAGTGTCTGTATCTGGCTGTTACTGCTGTGGGGTGGCTTTTGGTACACTGAGGTTTTCTCAAGGTTCCAGCCATTGGATTACAGGGATTTTGCTGGGTATTTTGGTGGTTTCGGTTTGACGCAGGTTTCTGGGCCTCTCTGATTGGAAGAAGAAATCTGAAGTGAGTATTTCCCAAGGATGGCAAACACTGGCAGGCACAGAGCCTGGCCTGTGGCATGAGATCAGCTGTCAGCAGGCCCCAGCACTGATGCCTCTGGCACCGGTCCCCAGCTGGGGCATCTCTGCCTGTGTGGGGCTGGTGTCCCCTCTGGGCAGCATCAGGTCATGCAAGCGGTTTCCTTGTTCCTGTAATGGTGTCAATTCTCTTCTTTTGACTCCCAGAGTTGCTGGGACACCCGGATGGTCCTAGTGCTACTAGTCCTGGCTCTGCCTACTGGCCGTGGAGCCTGTCACCTCTGCCCTTGTGAGGACACCTTGGATTACCAGAGCCAGCCATGCCTCCTTCATGAGTGTCATGGTGCCTGGCCCCAGATGTTTCCAGCGTGGGCTGAGTTGTTTGGCTGCCTCCTCCTCGATGCCACCACAGCGAAGCCATCAGTTGCTGCCACTTTCTGTGGGAGACAAACAAACCCCATCAAAGCACAGAGCTTCTAGAAGGAGCTTGCTCCTATGCCAGCAGGCACTGCCACCTCCCAGTCAGAGCTGGAAACCACAGGCCGGTGTAAAACACGATCAGCCCTGGGCCCTCTGTGCCAGCTCCACTGTGTGCCGGTGCCACCAGCCCTGGCTGTAGCTCTGAGCAGGGCTGGGGGCTGCTCACCAGCACCCTGCTGTTCCTCGTGCAGGCTGTGCTCCAGGGCCGTGTGCTGGGGGTTGTGAGTGAAGCTGGGGGGTGCAGGTGAGTGGGTCCCATCTCTCCCCTTGAAGACTCCTGCATGGGTTCCTGGGGTTCCTTCTCTGGCTCTCAGCCAGCCACGGGTGCTCGGTGCCACTGACCTGCTGAGGACAGCGGCTGGCCTGCTCTGGTACTGGGGAGGTGTGAGGGGCTGAGCGGGAGAGTATGCTGGCCCCGCTGCCCGGCGGGCACCCCGCAGGCGGCAGTGGCAGAGATGGCTTCCAGCAGTCAGGGCAGTCTATCCTGCGCAGGCAGCTGACATTTTGGAAGGAAATAGCTGCTCTCTGCTCCTTCCTGTAGTGAACAGCCAGCGAAACGGCCGCCCGGGAGCCCGGCTGTGCCGGCTGCGCCCACCGAGAGCCGCAGCCGGGTTGTACTGGGGCCGGACGCCAGAGCGGCGCGTGGGGCAGAGCGGGGCCAGACCCCGGGTGAGTGTGGTTGCAGGAGGGGGCACTCCACATCGGCTCCAGGGGGCCCTACGGTGAGGCGGTGCGGACAGGGGGCCGCTGTGGGCGGAGAGGTGGGTGTCTGGGTTGGGGTAACCGGAGCCCCTCGTCACACCGAGCGGCCGCTCCCGGCTGTCATCCCCACCGTGCCTGGGGCCCGTCTGGGGGCCGGATCCCGCCCTGGAGAGACCTTGCTTAGGGGCCGCCCACCACCTTGGAGGACTGCAGAACACCTTCCCGCCAGGTCTGCCGGCGGCAGGGGCGGTGCTGGCTGGGGCAGCACCTGAGTTCCTGGGCAGCACCACTGTAGGGTGCAGGGTCCGGCCTTGCGGCCACAAGCGAGGCCGGCTCTGACCTGGAAGCGATCGCGGGTTCCCGGAGGTGCCGAGAAACCACGTGTCCGTGTTTACTGCGGCGGGAGGCGCAGCGGGCTCAGGGCCGCTGCCGCCGGAGCCCAGCGCCGCGCCCCTGCTGGGGGAGGACACCGCTCCAGAGACCTCCGGGCTGGGAGAGCACCGGGCAAAGGGCAGTGCGGGAGCCACCGCGGCGGAGGGGCTGCGTGGATCTGGCGCGGGAGTGGGGCGGAGGGTTTACAGCCAGAGCCCTTTGCTGTGGTCCCCCCAGGCCTTTGCCTGGCGCTTGGTCCCTGCCTGGCTCTTCAGGGCGTGGGTCTGGGCAGAGTCTGCTGTCGGGGGCTGTGCCAGCAGCAGGGCAGGGGTATCCTGCTCACGAGGAGGCCGTCGGGACGGCTGTGTGCAGGGAACGTTCCGCGGCTGGTTGCAATGAGCATCCCGTGCAGAGCGTGCTCCGACCCCGGAGTAGCGTCTGCCTGTGTTTGAATTTCACCGTGCCCATGGCACGTGGGAAGGTGCCACTGCCAGCCTCACCTTGTGAGGCGTTTCCCTCCTTTTGTCTGCCCACAGATGTGCTCTTGTTCTCCTGCAGCTTGGGATTTGTTGCTGGTGCCTGCTGCCTCTGTGGCTGCGACCCAGTGTGGTCACATTAGTCCCCTGATTGCCCCCAGCCCCAGCAGAGCCGCCACCTCCCCCATGCCCACCCTTTCCTGCGCCGCTGCCTCAGGCCTTCTGAGTGCCCCTTTTGAGTGGGTTTCTCCTGTTTTGCGTTGGATTTGGCAGTACCTCCCCATCAGCAGTGGGCAGTTGGGCTGTAAGAGGCAGAAGCAATTACTGCTGGCATCTCCCTGTCCCTGCTTGGTCCCTGTGGCTCTGGGGTCCCTCCCCACAGCTCTGGGGTCCATCTCCTCAACAGTGGTCCTGCCCCGGGAAGCTGCAGCCTGTGCTGCTTCACAGGCAATAAGTCTCTGATGAGCGTGTTGCTGTGGCTTGTTGAGTGCTGCTGGTTAACCGAGCTGCAGTGATGGGAGGGTTCCAGCTCGCTGCCAACGAGTAAATGCAAAGTAGCCTAAACCACTACAATTATCTGCCTCTTGCAGTTGTTGGAGTGTGCATGGGGCTGGCAGCTGCAGCATGGCTGACCCATGGCAGTGCTTGAGGTTGCAGCTGGCCTGCTGGGGCTGGTGGGCTGGAGGTGGCACTGGAGGGGTGAATGTCCCTGGACACGGGGGTGAATCTGCCCCTGGGCTCCCATCCTTTGGGCAGCTGGTGGTGCCACCGAGGAGTGTGGTGCTGGAAAGTGGTGCTAGGCATGGTCCAAGGCAGCAGCAGCCAGGTGCAGGAGGCAGGGCTGCCTGGAAAGGCTGGCAGTGGTAGCTCAGCTGCATGGTGGAACCATGGTGCTGCAGCTTATGCTGAAACAGAGCTGCTGCCCCAGCCATGCTGGGTCTCAGGGCCAAACATCTGCCCGTGGCAGGTGGCACTGGTCGCTTGTGCTGGGGTGGTCAGAGTACCCTGCAGCCCATAGGGAGGTTTGATTTTTCCACAGATGAGACACAGGAGACAAAAATGAGGTGTCTGGAGAAATTGTATATCCTGCTGCATTGACAATGTCCATGGAGGTTGTGCCCAAGCCTGGTGCAGATGGTGTTTTGGGGCTCACACCAGGTGAGCTCTGCCACCGTCAGTCACTGCATAGCCCCTTGTAGAGGTGGATGTGATGTTGGTGTTCCCAGGCTGGCACCGGCCAAATGTGATGCCTGCTGGTTCACCACAAAGCAGCCGGAGACTCATTGCTTAACAGCATGCTGGAGTGAAGTAGGAAGTGTTTTGTCAGTGTGAGATGGGAAGAGATCACCATTTTATCGACAGTCAGGGTAGTGTCTGTTTGCTCTGTGTTCATGCAGATGTCCCCACAGTACTGGGGACTTCGGTCACTTTGTGGTGCAGTGGCCCCAGCATGGCCATTCTTGGCTCTGCCCCTTATCAAGCATCCGCAATTTCCAACAGCAGCATGTCCTGCTGTCAGCCATCTCACCTTCCCCTTCCTCCTTGCCGGCGTTCTTCTGCCTCCCCAGGCCCCTCCTTGCCAGCAGTGTTTCCAGCTTGGTGATTTCTGTGAATGTGGAAATGTTCCTCCCTTTTTATAGGGG
The DNA here is from genome assembly GCA_013397935.1 of Dasyornis broadbenti. Classification (NCBI taxonomy): domain Eukaryota; kingdom Metazoa; phylum Chordata; class Aves; order Passeriformes; family Dasyornithidae; genus Dasyornis; species Dasyornis broadbenti. The sequence continues at coordinate 559,969 of VZRN01000234.1, forward strand.
AAAAATTCATTTTTAGCCAACTCTGGGTTATTGTTCTTCTTTCTGCTCAGGGGCGGGTGTGCCTGCCTCAGGGGCTCCGGCTGTGGCTGCTCTGCTCAGACCTGCTGCCACTGTCCCGCAGTATGTGCCCCTGACCTCATGACAGCACCAGCTCTTTTGGACCACTGGGTATTTCTGAGGCCGAACAAAATGCTTCAGGGAAAGGGGGAAGCACAACCCCCACTGGCTCAGTCTCTCTGCTTGTCACCAGCCAGTGCAGTGATCAGGTTCTGGCCTGCTCACCCAGCCTGGGGACACGCTCGAGGCCTCGCACCTCTGCCTGGCCCCTTGTGTGGGGCCAAATCCCAGGTGGTTTGTGTGTGAGTATATCTAAGTGCTATTTACTGCTGCTTCCTCACTCAGGGGGACCTTGAGGCCCCCAGGCCTGCCTGTGTCACTCACCATCGTATCACCCTCAAACACTCAGTTGCAGGTTGTTTCTCCAGCGCCCTCGAGCCACAGGTGTGACTTCCCAGGGGACACACTAGATTTTAGTAGAGGTGCTGTCCCCACCGTCTCATCCCTGCCTTCCCCCAGGGGAGCCAAGGCTGTGTAGTGGGTGGAATCCCTGCATGGAGCCAGAGCCATCCCAAAACTGCTTTGGGAAAGTCTGTGCATGTCCACCAGGACATGGGGCACACAGTGGCCCTGGGACTGTGGGCTGGTCAGGCTTTGCCATGCCACATGGGCTTTTGGGGCTGGGGCTGCTCCTGCCTGTCGGCACTGCCAGCGTGTGGGCAGGAGCGGGGCAAGCACAGGGGGGGCCTCCACTCTGCGTCACTCTGGATTTCTGGCCAGCCCTTCCTCCGCCTGGCCTGTTTCCTCATTCGCGTGGCCAGCAATGGCTGCCATCCCGTGGTGCAGTGAGGGGAAATGAGAACCATGTGGAGAGGCTGCGCAGAGGCACGTCCTTGGCTCCGGGCGCCCCCAGGGCTGTTCCTAGAAAAGAGGGGGTGACTCAGAGCCAGGGTCCCCTGCCCTGCATGCCCCTTCTTTCAGCAGCTGGAGACAGCTCTGTCAGCACCGGAGACTCTGGACACTCCTGCAAAGGGCTTCGGGAGCACAGAGGCACCTGCAAAGGGAGGGGGACAGCCAGGGCCAGACCCCTTGCAGCACAGTGCCTGCCTGTGTCCCGCAGGTACCCTGACAGCGTGTCTCCCACAGGTGCTGAGCCATGGCGGTGTGGATCCAGGCCCAGCAGCTCCAGGGCGAAGCCTTGCGGCAGATGCAGGCGCTCTATGGGCAGCACTTCCCTATCGAGGTGCGGCACTACCTGTCGCAGTGGATTGAGAGCCAGGCATGGTAGGTCAGAGAGTCCCATCCCTGGAGGGTGCTGGGCTTGGCAGTGGCTGCCCCGGGAGTGCTATTGGTTGCTCCCTGCTGCCAGGCTGCCATGACACCGCTCTGCTGCACACACAGGGACTCCATTGACCTTGACAACCCCCAGGAGAATGTGAAGGCAACACAGCTTCTGGAGGGGCTGATCCAGGAGCTGCAGAAGAAAGCAGACCACCAAGTGGGTGAGGATGGCTTCCTGCTGAAGATCAAGCTGGGGCACTACGCCACGCAGCTGCAGGCGAGTGGTGGGCTGTGGGCATGGGTGCAAGGCCGGGGGGGGTCCCTGCCCTGTGCATAGCTCAGGCAGTGCTCTCCCCACAGAACACGTACGACCGATGCCCCATGGAGCTGGTGCGCTGCATCCGGCATATCCTCTACCACGAGCAGCGGCTGGTGCGGGAGGCGAACAATGTGAGTGGGGGTTGGGAGGGTGAGGGAGAGGTTGAGGGGTCTGCAGGGTTGAGGGGATGCTCAGGGGCTCTCCTCCATAATGACACGAGCAGCCCTGAGGCACGGAACAGGAGGGTCCTCTCCTCGTGTTGAGTGTACCCTGTTCCCCGTGCAGAGCCCTTCCCCAACCGGCTCCCTGGTGGATGCTATGTCCCAGAAGCACCTGCAGATCAACCAGACCTTCGAGGAGCTGCGGCTCATCACGCAGGACTCGGAGAATGAGCTCAAAAAGCTGCAACAGACACAGGAATACTTCATCATCCAGTACCAGGAGAACATGCGCCTCCAAGGTGGGTGGGGGGATTGAGGAGCATGGGCCTGGGGTGCTGGCAGGAGCAGCCCTAACACCATGACCTGTCCCCCAGCCCAGTTCTCCCAGCTCTCCCAGCTGGGCCCCCAGGAGCGCATGTCACGGGAAACGACGCTGCAGCAGAAAAAGGCATCACTGGAGGCCTGGCTGCACCGTGAGGCCCAGACACTACAGCAGTACCGTGTGGTGAGTGATGCCACCTGGTTCCCCATGACGCTGTCCTCTGCTCCCCATGATGCTGTCCCCATGATGCCCTGTGACACTGTCCCTGCACCCCATGATGTTGTCCCACCTCGCAGGACCTGGCTGAGAAGCATCAGAAGACACTGCAGCTGCTGCGCAAGCAGCAAACAACCATCCTGGATGATGAACTGATCCAGTGGAAGCGTCGGCAGCAGCTGGCGGGAAATGGGGGCCCACCTGAGGGCACCTTGGATGTGCTGCAGACCTGGTGAGTGCCTGGTGGGGTAGGATGGGACAGGGTGCTGAGCCCCAGTGCATGCTGAGCCCTGCTTCCCCTAGGTGTGAGAAGCTGGCAGAGATAATCTGGCAGAACCGGCAGCAGATCCGCCGTGCCGAGCACCTGTGCCAGCAGCTGCCAATCCCAGGCCCAGTGGAGGAGATGCTGTCAGAGCTGAATGGCACCATCACTGACATCATCTCTGCCCTGGTCACCAGGTACAAACTGGGCCCAGCTGGGTGGGGGGCCGGGTTGGCCCTGCCCTGTCCACCCCACCCTGATCCCCCTGCTCCCCCAGCACCTTCATCATCGAGAAGCAGCCCCCCCAGGTGCTGAAGACACAGACCAAGTTTGCAGCCACCGTGCGGCTCCTGGTGGGGGGGAAGCTGAACGTGCACATGAACCCCCCCCAAGTGAAGGCCACCATCATCAGCGAGCAGCAAGCCAAGGCCCTGCTGAAGAATGAGAGCACCCGCAAGTAATGCTGGGGGCTGGGAGCATGTGGCTAGGGCTGCCAAGGCAGTGGGGAGGAGGGCATGCTGGGAGGGCTGCACCTAACATGGCTCCCAGTCCTGGTGGTCCCATGACTTTGTGCATTCTCACGGCAGTGAGAGCAGTGGGGAGATCCTCAACAACTGCTGCGTGATGGAGTATCACCAGGCCACTGGAACACTCAGCGCCCACTTCCGCAACATGGTGAGCGCCCCTGGTTCCTCCTTCTGTCTCCCCTTGTGTCCCTCTGTGTTCACCCCAGTGTCCCCATCTATTCCCCTGCACTCACCCCTTGTGTCCCTGCAGTCCCTGAAGCGGATCAAGCGCTCAGATCGCCGTGGGGCTGAGTCAGTGACAGAGGAGAAATTCACCATCCTGTTTGAGTCGCAGTTCAGTGTTGGTGGGAATGAGTTGGTCTTCCAGGTGAAGGTAATATCCCCTCTCCAGGCCCTAGGCAAGCCATCGGTGGGCACTATGCCCACAGGGGTGGGGCTGGGCTGGGGCCACAGGGTGCCCATGGGCGATGCTCCCTTGGTACCCCACAGCCCATTCTGGTCTCCTTCCTCTTGGCAGACACTGTCCCTGCCTGTGGTGGTGATTGTGCATGGAAGCCAGGACAACAATGCCACGGCCACCGTGCTCTGGGACAATGCGTTTGCCGAGCCTGTGAGTGCCAGTGTCATGGGGGGCAGGACGGGCCCCATCTGCCCTGCGAGGGTGCGGGAGTAGGGCTCAGCCTCCTGGTGGGACATGCCTGGACACATCAGGGAGAGCTGGTGCTGACCCCGTTCTCTGTCCCCAGGGCCGTGTGCCCTTTGCTGTGCCTGATAAGGTGCAGTGGCCACAGCTCTGTGAGGCGCTCAACATGAAGTTCAAGGCAGAGGTGCAGAGCAGCCGTGGGCTGACCAAGGAGAACCTGGTGTTCCTGGCACAAAAGCTCTTCAATAGCACTAGCAACCACCTGGAGGAATACAGCAGCACCACAGTGTCCTGGTCCCAGTTCAATCGGGTGAGTGGCCTGGTCTCTGTCTGGAGCCTGCCCAGTGCTTGTGCTGGGGGGCTGGATGGGGCATACCCACCTGGGGTCCTTGAGTCTCTGCTGCTGCACCTAGTGTCTGTGCTGTGCAACAGAGGCTCAGAGGCTGGTGACAGGAGAGCTCATTTTCTGAGGATTTCAACAGGAAAACCTGCCTGGGAGGAATTACACCTTCTGGCAGTGGTTTGACGGGGTCATGGAGGTGCTGAAGAAGCATTTGAAGCCGCACTGGAATGATGGGTAAGAGCCGCCCTGCCCCGTGCTGCCTGGCCCGAGGCCCAAGCCCTGACGCCCTACTCTGCCTAGGGCCATCCTGGGCTTCGTCAACAAGCAGCAGGCGCACGACCTGCTCATCAACAAGCCCGACGGGACCTTCCTTCTGCGCTTCAGTGACTCGGAGATTGGTGGCATCACCATTGCCTGGAAGTTCGACTCCTGTGAGTGTGCACCAGGCGCTGGCACCCCTGGACCAAGCATCCCTGGCGCCAGCCTGAGGCTTGGCCATCTCATGCCCATGGGGTACTGGCACTGCCAGGGCAGGCACACTGGAGCCATCCTCAGGAAAGAGGCAAGCGCAAGAGCCCCCAGAATGCCTTGGCTGTCCCATGGGGTGCGGCGCTGCCCTCGCTCACTGCAGCTGTGGGTGTGTCAGGCCCAAACGCTGGCAGCAGCAGGGAGGAGGGACTTGTCTGAACCCTCTGTCCCAGCCCTGGGGACTGATCTGGACTGTACGAAATCCAGTGACTCTGTGGTGCTCCCCAGTGCAGGGGTTTTCAGGGGTGGCCTGACCCCAAGCAGGAGTGTGCTTGTTGCTGTTTGTGAGAGCGCCCTTTGGAGGGTCAGGTGGCTGAGAAGCACCACAGAGCCCCACGGAGCCCCATGGTTGGGGAACCTGCCCCCTGTGTGTCAGGATGAGGCCAGACCTGCCTTGGCTTCACTCTGCCTCCTGCCTTATCCCGTTTTCTGGTGACCTGTGCTTTATCCTCAGCTGTTGCTGAGGGAGGGATGCAGCTGTTTGCTGCTTGATGTGACCTCACAGCTGGTGTCCAGGAGCTGCTGCAAACTCTGGGAGTCACCATGGTCCTTGCTCTTGTTTTGCAGCTGAGAGGATGTTCTGGAACCTGATGCCTTTCACCACCAGGGACTTCTCCATCCGCTCCCTGGCTGACCGCCTCGGGGATCTCAGTTACCTCATCTATGTGTACCCTGACCGGCCCAAGGACGAGGTGTTCTCCAAGTACTACACGCCGGTTCTCTGTGAGTCCACGCCAGGTAGCGCTGTGCCTTCACCCCATGTGTGTCCCTTCCTTTGTGCATCCAGCCAGGATGGAGCTGGTGTTCTCAGCATTCCCCTGCCCCAGGGCCACACAGGCCTCACAGGGGTTCTGCATCTGGCCACGTGTGAGCCCCCAGCGCTACCTGGGATTGTGGCATGTGCTGGAGCTTGGGGCCTCAGTGCTACCTCCTTCTCTCTAGCTAAAGCTGTGGATGGATACGTGAAGCCACAGATCAAGCAAGTGGTGCCAGAGTAAGTGTGACTCTGAAGGCAGATACTGGGCCGTGGTTCCCACAGGCTCCCAGCGTTGAATTGGCTGGGTTGGGTGGCAACCCAGGGCACTGTGGAGCTTAGGTCCGGTGCCACCAATGGCTGCATTGGTGCTGAGCCTTGGGAGACCTCTTGGTCTGGGGCGCCCATCCTGCCCCACGCCAGTGCTCACGAGACCCATCCCCACAGGTTTGTCAGTGCATCCGGCGATGCTGCCCCTGGAGGGGCCACATACATGGACCAGGCACCCTCGCCTGCCATCTGCTCTCAGCCTCATTATAACATGTACACCCAGAAGTAGGTATCATATCCCCTGTCCCTGTCCTACTGCAGCTGGTCCCGCCCTCACCCCCTGCCTCCCACAGTCCCGACCCTGTGCTGGACCCCGAGGGTGATTTTGACCTGGAGGACACAATGGATGTGGCACGGCACGTGGAGGAGCTGCTGCGACGCCCCGTGGACAGTCAGTGGATCCCCCATGCCCAGTCATGACAGGCAGGCGCCTGGTCCCTTGCCCCAGGCCCCAGCGCTATGGGGACTGTGCTGTGTTCGTGTCTCTGTGCCAGGGGACAGCGAGTGGCCCTGCCCCCAGGTTTTGCTCTGTGCTGCCCCGAAACACAGGCTGGCGTCCAGCTCTTTGGTGTTTATGCCCTTGTATAAATGGCAGCGGATTTGTCGCATGGTTTTCCTGTATGTTCCTTTTAAGAGGCCCGGCTTCGGCTTTCCGCTTCTGCCAGCACTGGCCCTGCAGCACCCCATTCTCCCATGGGGCTGCTGGGGCAGGGGCCGCCAGCCTGGCCTCAGGTTCGCTTTCGCAGTCGTCACTAAGAATGTACGTGTCGCCTTCTTGTTCTCCCCCGCGGCTCCGTTCCCAGCGGTGCATGAGGGCAGAGAGCAGAGGGCAGAGGGGGGGTTCGGCCAGGGCTCCCCCAGCCCGTGCTGGTGCTCTGCTCCACAGTGGCAGCGTCCCTGGACCTCATCTCCTCTGCCCCCAAGGATGCAGGAGCCCCTCTGGCTCCCAGCTTCGGTGTCCCCTCTGGAGCTGGTGCAGCTTGAGGGTGGCAGGGTGCAAGGGCACCCAGCGAGGGCGGTCGGGTGGGCAGGGTGTTTGGGGAAGCAGAGCCCTATGCCCCTGCCTCTCCCCTCGCTTGGGCGGGAAACTCTGGGGTCCTGGCCATGTTATTTTTCTATCACAGAGTAAATAAAGCACGGAATATTTTTGTAACACAAAAGCTCTGGGTGCCACGTGTGTCTTGGGACAGAGCTGGGTCCCTCTGGGGAGCTCCCCATCTCGGGAGCACCAGATGAATGCTGGGTCTGGGCCCCGTGTTCGGGGTCCCTATGCCCGAGGGCAGGGTGGTCTGGCCTCCGTTGGCGCGAACTGGGCGGATCCGGAGGGCTCTGTCCGGGCGGGAGGTCTGCCGTGGGGAGCAGGGGCTGGACTGGGGCTGGGGACGTTTTTCCGGGCAAAAAGCAAAGTAAACCGGATCAATTGCCCTGTTTTTCCAAAGAAAGAGCTTGCTCTTGATGGAGGGGCAGGGGGCGCTGGTACTCGGGGCTCGATTGAGGTTGAATTCCCCTCCAAGCGGGGGGGTCCGGGGGTGCTGTGTAAAGGCGAAAATGAAAATAAAAGTAAAGTGGGGAGTGGGGCGGCGCCGGGCGCGATAGTTCTCCGTCATTTCTGCCGGAGGCGGAATAGCCGGGTGGGCGAGGGGGGTCCGGCGCCGGGTCCCTGCTCTGGGGCGGTGTCCGCATTCCGCGATGCTGCCGGCGGTGGCCGTCGCCGCGGCGGTGGCCGTGGCCGTGGCCGTGGCCGTGGCCATGGGCGTCCCCGGACTGCGACACCGCCTAGTCCGTTCCGCGCTGCGCCGCGCCGGAGGCCGGTACCGGCGGCGGCTGGATGTGCTGGGCAGCGACGTGCGGCTGAGCCAGGAGCGGCGGCTGCGGCGGCTGCTGGGCACCGGCACCGGGACGGCCTGCGGTGAGCGCAGGGCTGCGGCGCGAGGCAGGAAGGGAGTCGGTCACATGATTGCCCCTCTCAACTCGTGCCACTCCCGGCAGGCTCGGAGGAGTTCCAGGAGCGGCATCCCCTGGGGCAGCCGTGTCGGGACGGAGCGCCGGGGGATCCAGTCCCCCCGCTGCGCCTCTGGGCTCTGCTCCGCGGCTGCTGGGACACCGACCCGCCGCTGCAGGTACGGGGAGTGGCGAGCGGGGTGAGCGCGGACCCCCGCAGGGTCTGCCCTCCTGACCCTCTCCTCCAACGCAGGGGTCCCTGCTCTACCTGGATGCCCTCGGCGCCGCCTTCCCGCGAGCACTGGCCCGCCGGGGCACGGCGCTGCTGCACTGGACCCCTGGCTGTCCCCGTGCCCCGGCGGGGTGGCCGCTGCCCACCCTGTACTGCACCCCAGCCCTAGCTGGCACCCTGCTCTCTCGGGCTGCCGCGCTGCGGGTGCAGCTGCTCTTTGCCCTGAGACAGCGTGCGCTGCATGTTCTGGAGGTCGGGCTGGCAGCCGAGCTGCACGACGCGCTGGTGGCCCTGCACACTGAATGGCCCCAGCTGGCCCAGGAGCTGGCGCTGGGCCGGCTGAGCCCCCAGCCCGGGCTGCCCGAGGGGGTGCGGGACCAGCTGCAGGCGCTGCTGACCCCTGATGCTGCCCGGGCAGCAGAGCTGCGTGCTGAGTGCACCCGTGGCTTTGACGGCATCGCGCTGCGCCTGTGGCCACAGCTGGAAGTGGTGGTGGTGAGAACGGCGCACGGCGCAGAGCGGCTCTACTGTGACTCCCTCCGCCAGGCCGACTGCCGGGGTCTGCCCTTCTACTGCCCCTTCTACCAGGCAGCAGGAGGTGAGTGTCCCCTGTGCTGGGGTGTCCCCATGGCCTGCCATGGGTGCCTGCAGGGAACTGCTGCCATATGGAAGCACAGATCTCCCTGCCCCACCAGATGCTAGTGCATCTCTGTGCTGCATTCCCTTCCTGCAACCTGAAAACAGCTCTGTCCTGGCACCAGCAAAAAAAGTTCCCCCTTGGAGGGGGGTGAGGCTTGTGTGAGCAAGGATTGCGGGGTCTGTGGAGCTCACATTGACACATGCTGCCTCTGCCCAGCCCTGCTTGGTGTAAACCTGTGGCCAGTGGAGCCATCACCCCGATTCCTGCTGTGCCCTGACTGGGCTTTCTGTGAGTTCCTGCCCTGCACGGCCAACAAGGAGTCACGGACAGTGCTGCTGGATGAGCTCTGGGAGGGACGCGAGTATGGACTGGTTGTGACAGCCCAGCCAGGAGAGTACAGGTGCCTCCTCCCTGCTGTGTAGTCCTTGGGGGCTGCCTGCCCCAGCCCCATGCACCTGTCTCCCCCTCACGCTCTCCCTGCCCATGCAGGTGCCGTACTGGGGAGGTGCTGAGGGTGGCCGGCTTCCACAAGCAGTGTCCCGTAGTGGAACCTGTGCGCAGGTGAGGACACCTCAATCCCTGCCTCTCACCTCGGGGAGCTGGGCTCATGTACTTGCTGGGTCTTAGCAAGAGGGTGCCAGTGACCCACCCTGTGTCCCTGCACCGCAGGGAGAGCCAGATGCTGAGTGTGCGAGGTGAGAGCATCCCTGAGGAGCAATTCTGCCAGAGCCTGTGCCGCACCCTGAAAATGTGGCCAGGCGCTCGTCTGATTGACTACATCTGTGTGGAGAGTAGCCTGCTGGGTGAGTTCCCCTGAGCTCTCCAAGTCCCCCCCTAAAAGTGTAGCTGGCGCTGCATGGGGCTCTGCCAGTCCTCCTGTGCCCAGCAGGGCTGGAGGCTGCCTGTGTCTGCCCAGCAGGTCTGGGGGCTGCAGGCAGCTCTGACATACTCATGGTGCTGCTCCAGGTGACTCTTCAGGGCCCTGCGCCCCCCACTACGAGGTGTTCATGGAGCTGCAGGGCCTGCGGGACCTGTCAGAGGGGCAGCGCTACAAGGTGAGCTATAAGGGCTCTGCTCTGGGTCTGTGTGGGGTGGCTGAGGGGCACTGGTGTGGCAATGTGGGACCAGCACAGGTAGCTGCCCTCTCTTTGCAGCTGGACCAGTGTCTCCAGGAGGATTTCCCCATCTACAAATCCTTCCGCTTCAAGGGCAGCATTGGGCCACTGCGCCTGCACTTGGTGAGGCCTGGGACCTTCACTCGATTGCGGGAAGCACTGGGCTCGCCCCTGCCCATGTCCAGAGTCCTGTGCGAAGAGCAGCTGCTGCGGCTTGTCCAGGGATCTGTCATCTCGTAGGGCAGCCTAGGGGTCCCGCAGCCCTTCCAGCCTCGGGTTCACTTGGCATGCACCCTCTGAGGAGGGGCCATGTCCCTGGGAAGGGAGGGCATGGGGGTGAGAGTGCCCAGCCTCAAGGGTTTGGCAGAGTGGAGCAGATGGAGACAGTGAGCTTGACTGTGACTTGTGGCAGCAGCAGGCACTGGTGGGCACCCACTCAATGCTGCCACGGGGATGGAGCAGGAGCTTGAAAGTGTCATGGGGCAGTCCCAGAGTGACCCCTCACTCAGTACCTTGGCAGCACCTGCAGCCACAGTGGAGCAGGTGCCTGTGCCTTTCCCAAGGGACACCTCAGCCATCACAGCCCATGGCTGAGGCAGAGGACACAATGGAAACCTCTTCAGGAGCAGAAGGAGCAGAAGAGCCTTCGCCCATCACTGTGCTGAGCCCTGGGGCCCTGTGGCATTTTGGCCACTGGCAGGGACACTGTGGGCAGGGCTCAGGTGGCTGGTGATGGCAGGTGCCACAGAGCAGCCCCAACCGGGCCCCAGCGCATGTCCACTGGTTTAAGAATAAGCTCCAGTGAGGGTTGCTTTTAATGTTTTAAAAACCAGGTGCAAAATAAAAGAGGATTATCTCTTAAAAATAAATAAAGGACAGCACTCTGGGATTGGTTTTTTAGACTATTATTTTTAATCCTCTTTAAAGAGGTTGCTTGAGCAATCTGACTGCTCTGGGGGCTGAGGAGTTGCTGCTGTACTTGAGGGTCCTGGGGAAGGGGCAGCCATGAATATTTAACCGGGTGAGTGGCTGCTGCGCTCTGCGGGCACCAGGCTCTTTGTGCCTTTGAGGCACACGTGTACCATCGGGAGGGACTGGTCATTTCCCCTCCTGCTCATTATGGGTTACTTCAAGGGCTGGAGAGGGCGTGTGGGGCACCTGCTGTGCTGCAGCTGCTGCTGGGGGGCAGCCGGGCCGTGGACAGGAGATGATGTCTTGAACACGGCTCACACAAAGCAAAGCATCCCCCAGCACAGTCGAGATCCCCGGAGATGGGGGGATCCATCCACAGGGATGAACTGGACTGAGGCCTGCTCCTCTATTCCTGCTGGAAAAAAACAGGAGCAAAATTTCTGCTCCAGATCGGGGAGAAGCTTTGCTGTGAGCTGGGGGCACCCCGCAATAAAATCCTTGAGCCACCTGCGTGGAAGAGCCGTGCGGGGCCGTGGCTGCGCTGGGCGGCTTTGCTTGCACTGCTCTGCCTGGGTACCACCCCAGTGGGAGTGGAGGTTGATGGGGTGGAACCCGCTGGGCAGGGCCAGGCTGCTGAGTGCCCGGCTGGGTTTGGATGCCAGGCTGCAAGGTTCAAGGTGGATTTTGAGTGCCCGGCTGCAAGGTGCAGCTTATTTTGGGCGCAGGCTCGTTTGTGCTGCTGGTACCAAGGCTGGAGGGTGCGGGTGGCCGGCTGCAGCGTGCGCGCTTGGCCGGGGTCCCACCGGGATGGGGCGGCTGCCGGGCCCAGGCGCTGCGGTGCTGGGAGGAGGCCGAGGATGCTCCGGCGGTGGAAGATGCCGGTGCCCGTCCGCGCGCCCCGCCGCTGCAGCCCGGGGCGGGGGGGCCGCGCCGGCCC
>VZRN01000234.1:584611-612378 GCA_013397935.1 Dasyornis broadbenti
GGCGGAGCCAGCCCCGCCGCCGCACCCCCGCGGTGGGCGTCCGGTCCGGCGGGACGATGCCGGTAATGAAGGGGTTGCTGGCGCCGCAGAACACCTTCCTGGACACCATCGCCACCCGCTTCGATGGCACACGTAGGGCAGGGACGGGACCGGGGAGGGGCTGTGGCGGCGGCGGGGGGGGGAAACGGGGGGGGGGAGCCGCTGTCCCGCAGGGGACGGCGAATGGGACAGGTCTCGGTCCGGCCCCGCAGACCCCGCGGCTTGGCCGGGCACCACCACCCACGCGCTATACGGGGACCGTTCCGTATCCGGGCTCGGTGCTCCGGAACTCCCCTTGTTCGTGTCCTGGGCCGCCCCCGCGATGCTCTCCCCGCTCTCGCCGTCGGTGCCGCTCGGTGTCGCCGCAGCCGCCCTCAGCACCAGGGACAGATCCCGGTGTCGGTTGAAGGGGCTCGAGGAGCCCCCGGAAGGGCGAGGGAGATCCGGAGAGGGCACGGTCGGTCTCAACACGCTCGGGCTGACCCGGGATCCCCGGGTCCCCGCGCTGCTCTGTCCCGTGCCCGAGTGGTGCCCGTGTCCCCGGCCGCTGAGTTCCTCTCCATGGCCATGTGCCCGGGCCGGGATGATTTGAAGTCGGGATGGGTGATGACCGGGAGCCACATGCCGGCTCCGGCACTGCTGGCACCGTGCAGCCACCCGGGGACGGGCCGTGCTCAGGACTGAGTTCAACTTCCCCTCACCAACACCTGGAGCAGGTGTCTCCTGGGCCAGCTGCCTGCATGGCTAGGTTTCTCCTCCCTTGTTGTGAGGGACTGGCATGGCACTGGGAGCCTGCAGCCACCTCCCAGGGCACCATCGAGGCACTTGGAGCACCCTGGAGCATGTGTTTGTTGCGATGTTGAGCTGTCTCTTTGCCTGGAGTGACACAGGACAGCCCTGGTGGAGCAGGGGGTCGTTTGCCCAGGGGAGCTGGGATTTGGGATGTTACCTTTGGGGCTGCAATGTGTGAGAAGCCTCTCTTCCCTGACTCCGACCGAGCTGCGCCTGGAGGTGACAGGGCAGAACCACATGTGCCTCATGATGGCGATCCCACTGTTCCTCCTGGATCTGGGTCTCCAAGGGAAGAGTCCCCGGGGAAGCTTCCTGCAACACCACGACCAAAGCCTTTGGAATTTGCCCCGGGGAACCTGGCTTTGCTTCCAGTGCCCTGACAGTCTCCTGTCCAAAGCTGCCCAACCGCCTCCGGGCACTTTTAAACACTGTGGGGCTTTGCGGGTTTGATGTGCCTCTTATCGGCTTTATCTGCCATGGAGAGGGGTTTAGCGCAGTGATACCCTGTGGGGAGTTAACCCTGCCTCTCCCTGGCAGCCTCTGCTCTGGGCACCGGGGCACCCGGCCAGGCTCACTGGCCACCATCGCTGGGGTCTGCCAAGCCCGCCAGGGCCACATCCTCCAGCTCAGTGAGCCACTCCCAAATCCAAACCCTTGTTTTCTGTTCTAATAACACATCCTGGATATCACCATAATCCCAGCTTCCCAGAGCCAAAATCTGGCCTTAGTCACAGCTTCAGGCTATTTTTGCTTCTCCGAGCTAATCCTGGGCTGAGCTGTGCTGTGGTGGCCCCACGGCACCCCCATCGGCCAGGGCTGCCTGCAGTTGTCATTCCCTCCCCTCTGTCCTGCAGCCTCTTGCTGCATTTGCCCTGCCCTGGCACCACTCTGCCCATGGTGTGCAGGTGTCATGGTGGGCTCCTTCCTTCCTTGAGAGGGAACAGAACACATCTACCTGATTCTGTCTGTGTGGCGCAAGAGTGCTGTGCTGGGCACCCACCACTGGAGACCATGTGGGGATACCCTGATCTGCCCGCGCTCGGTGCCATCGCAGTCCATGCCAGCCGCACACCCGCTTCCTTTGCACCCTGCTAACACGACCCCATCTGTCCCACCAGTGCTGTGGGGCAAGGCCTACAGCTGGGGGCTGTGGGGCAGAACTGCCATTCTGTGATTGGGCAGGGCACGGGGCTGGCGAGGGCTTTACCACGACCGGTGCCACCCCACCCTGCGAGGGCTGGGCGATGCTGGGGAGGCTCTGTGTTGCTGAGAGGCCGAGGATGCCGTAGTTCATCTCTGGCTCATGCCAGACTTCCCGCGGGCTCATGGCTTTTCTCCCACCCTCTCAGCTGGTGCCCCAGCACCACACACCTCTGGGGATCTCAGCACTGCAGCTGGGCACCCCTTGGCTGGATGTGCCCAGCTGGGAGCTGCTGCTCCCACTAAGCTCCCTGAGCCCTGGCGGAGCTGGAGTGGCAGATGGTGAGGGGGAGGCGTGAGCTGCCTCGCGTGGGTGATGGGGGCTGGGAGATGGATCCGGGCTCCTTCCCTTTCCAGTATATGGGGCTGGGGTCCTGCCCGGGCTGGGGCCTTGGGGGCAGCAGGACAGGGGATGACCAAGCTCTGGGAGCAGCTGGGGGCAGCCAGTAGCCAGCTGGAGATCTGGCTCCACTTCCCAGAGGAATACGTGGGGGACCGGGAGGGCTGAGCTGCTGTTCATGCCCCTTGAGGTGGCCCCAAGGCCTCAGGGGCAGCTGTGTCTCCTTTCAGACAGCAACTTCATCCTGGCAAATGCGCAGGGCCGCTGTGGTTTCCCCATCGTCTACTGCTCTGATGGCTTCTGCGACCTCACCGGCTTTGCCCGCACTGAGGTCATGCAGAAGAACTGCAGCTGCCGCTTCCTCTGCGGGGCTGAGACCAGCGAGCCCATCCTGCAGAGCATCGAGAAGGCTCTGGACAGCAGGCAGGAGTACCAGACCGAGGTCTGCTTCTACAAGAAAGGTGGTGAGTGGCACAAGGACCTGGGTCCCTGGCCACAGCTCCAGCTGGGACTCGACTCCATCATGGCCCTGGGGAAGATACTGAGCAGTGGTGGGGCTGCCCTGCCTTCACCAACTCTCTCCTCCATGCAGGAGCTGCCTTCTGGTGCCTGCTGGACATCATGCCCATCAAGAATGAAAAGGGGGAGGTGGTGCTCTTCCTGTTCTCCTTCAAAGACATCACAGAGAGCCGGGGCAGGAGCTACCCGGGTGAAAAGAAGGAGGGTGAGCCATGGCTGTAGAATGGGGATGTGATTCAGGGAGCAGTGTGTGCAGTGGCCATGTGGCAAAAGGGTTCCCTGTTTCTTGGTGGGACCTGCCTGCCATGTACATCCACAGCACAGCACTCCCATGAACTCAGTGTACCTTGTCCACTGCAGAGAAGCAGAGGAGTGAGAAGCAAAGGAGCAAGAAGCCCGGGAACTCGCACCTGCGGGCTGCACGCAGGCAGGGCCGGACCATGCTGCACCGGCTCAGCAGCCAGTTTGTCCGGAGGGACCGTGGCGAGATGAAAATCAACCGTGTAAGGACCTGGGGAAACCTCAGCTTGGCCTGGTGCCTCCCAGGCTGGGGCTGTGGTGAACTGGCAGTGCAGCAGCTCTCCTGAGAGCAGCTCCCAGCAGAGCCCAGCCTCACTGGGATGCTGTTTCCATACACATCTCTCCCTGGCCTGCCAAGCATTGAAATGTCCCCCAGCCCTGGCAGCCACACTGTAGCCAGGCTGCACATGTGTTTGGTTGGCAGCAGGAGAACCCAGTGGGTGCCCAGAACTTACTGTGGAGACTGCAGATCTGGTAGCTCTGGCAGAGCTGTGCCTCTCCTCACACTCACTGTCAGGATCCTCAGTGCTGCCTCTGAGCACAGCCATGCTGCCTCTGGGGAGCACAGTTACCAGGGTGCCAGAGCTGGGGAGCTGCCAGATTGGGCAGGGACCAGAGTAAGTCCTGTGCCAGTCCCTTCACATGGCTGTGATGCCCAGTACAGGGTCCTCGGGCACCACCTGCAATTGTGAGACCAGAGAGAAGGTCTGAGAGCTGCTGGGCCCCAGAGCTAAAGAGCAGGCAAAGGATGTTAGTGCATCACCCTTGACTTTTGGACACTTGGGTGGGATGGCCCTGGCTCTGCCCCCACCTCTGCTCTCCTCTGTCCCAGCATACGAATTGGCATCCTGAGATGGTTCCAGGCAGAATTTGGCATTGCCAGGGGATTACTGTTAATAATGTGTTAATTAATCACGTTAATTGATGTGATGTAATCGGCATTCTGTGCCCATCTCTGAGGGTGACCTCAGTGCAGGAAAAGGGTGTCTATCACGGGGTGTCAGCTGTTTGGCAGGACTCGGGACGAGGGGTGGCTGTGGTGGTCCTCACGCCTCGAGAGGGATGGCCCCTACACCATCCACGTACCAGCATGCTTGCCCCTGCAGAATGTGTTTGAGAACAAGCCATCCGTCCCCGAGTACAAGGTGGCCTCGGTACAGAAGTCCCGCTTCATCTTGCTCCACTACAGCATCTTCAAGGCACTCTGGGACTGGCTGATCCTGCTGGCTACCTTCTACGTGGCTATCACTGTCCCCTACAATGTCTGCTTCACGGGCACAGAGGACAGTCTCTCAGCTGCCCGCAGCACCATCGTCAGTGATATTGCCGTAGAGATGCTCTTCATCCTGGGTAGGTCCATGTGTGGGGCTGAACACGGATCCAGGACAGAGGACATGGTGGGGCAGGGATGAGGGGTGATGGAGAGGGGAGCTGGGAGTGCTTTGCCCCTGCTGTTGGTCCAGTACACACCAGAAGCGAGTCAACTCTGGACTTTGGCTCAACTCTGCCGGCCATGGCCAGGGTGGTGAGGGCTGGTCCTGCTCTCCTGGGTCAGATATCATCCTGAACTTCCGCACAACATATGTGAGCCAGTCGGGCCAGGTTGTGTACGACCCTCGCTCCATCTGCATCCATTATGTGGCCACCTGGTTCTTTGTGGATCTGATTGCTGCTCTGCCCTTCGATCTGCTCTACATCTTCAATGTGACTGTGGTGAGTGTCACTGGCACAAATGCAGCCTTCGATAGCAAAGCCACTGCCGACCTCCCTGCCCCTCTCCAACACCCACATCCCCTGGGGATATTCAGTACTCTGACAACCTGTGACCCTGGCTGCCTTCTGGGTGTTCGGCACAGGTGTGCAAGGCTGCTCGGGGATGAGCTGCCCCTGGCACACCCTGTAAACCATGACCCTCCTGGTGGTGGAGGGTTCCTGCCCTGGGGGCAGTTTTGGGGTCCCTTGTTGTCCCTACCTGCAGGTCCACCAGGCTCATCTGCCTGTCTGCCCCCCAGACCTCACTGGTTCACCTGCTGAAGACGGTGCGGCTGCTGCGGCTGCTGCGGCTGCTGCAGAAGCTGGACCGGTACTCACAGTACAGCGCCATGGTGCTCACGCTGCTCATGTCTATGTTTGCGCTGCTGGCGCACTGGATGGCCTGTATCTGGTATGTCATCGGCCGCAATGAGCTGGAGAGCAACGATCCCCGCACCTGGGACATTGGTGAGTGTGGGGTGGGAGTATGCTCAGGGCACTGGGGTCCCCCCATGCTGCAGGCAGAGAGCACAGCTGCAGGGCGGCAGTGCCAGGGGTGCAGCCCTCATAGCTGTCTCCTGCTAGTGCTTAACCCCAGGCTGTGCTTGGCAGGCTGGCTGCACGAGCTGGGCAAGAGGCTGGAGGCTCCCTACATCAACAACTCGATGGGGGGCCCTTCCATCCGCAGCGCCTACATCGCTTCCCTCTACTTCACCCTCAGCAGCCTGACCAGCGTGGGCTTCGGCAATGTCTGCGCCAACACTGACACCGAGAAGATCTTCTCCATCTGCACCATGCTCATTGGGGGTGAGGCGAGGAGTGGGGCTGGGCAGGGCGCTCCTGTCTGCCAGAGCATTGTGGGCTGGGCAGGGCGCTGGAGGAGGTGATAAGCACGTGTGCCCTGTGAGACAGCTCTGGGCTGGCGTTTGGGGAGCTGTCCAAACTGCTGTGCCCCCAGCTGCTGCTCCTTGCTGGGCCTGACGCTGCCCTCCTGTCCCCAGCACTGATGCACGCCGTTGTCTTTGGCAATGTCACTGCCATCATCCAGCGCATGTACTCCCGCCGCTCGCTCTACCACACCCGCATGAAGGACCTCAAGGATTTCATCCGCGTCCACCACCTGCCTCAGCAGCTCAAGCAGAGGATGCTGGAATACTTCCAGACAACCTGGTCGGTGAACAACGGCATTGATGCTAATGAGGTAGGAGGTGTTGGTGGGGCTGGGCCAGCCCCCTCTGGCCCCAACTTGCACCCAGGGTGGGGGTGATGGGGTTGGCAGGGCCAGGTGTGAGAGTGGTGCTGGAGAGACCAGGTCTGGGGCAAATTCCTGCCAGCATGGGGAATGGGACAGGCATATGGAGCAGAAGCCAATTACCATAGCCAGGGCCTGCCTCTGAGAGCTGAGACTGCTGGGCACTGCTGAGACACCAGAGCAGCTCAGCAGCTGGATTCCCCTCTTTGGAGGGAGACCTGTCCCCTGGGGCTGACGGGCTGTAGGAAAGTTTCTCCCTGCTCCCTGCCCCTCATGCCCAGAGTGCCGGCTCCACTCTCCCCAGCTGCTGCACGACTTCCCCGATGAGCTGCGTGCGGATGTGGCCATGCACCTCAACAAGGACATCCTGCAGCTGCCCATCTTTGAGACGGCCAGCCGGGGCTGCCTCCGCTCCCTCTCTCTCCACATCAAGACCTCATTCTGTGCCCCAGGGGAGTATCTGCTGCGCCAGGGTGATGCGCTGCAGGCCAACTACTTCGTCTGCTCCGGATCCCTCGAGGTGCTGAAGGACAACGTAGTTCTGGCCATCCTGGGTAAGGGCAGGTGGCGTGGGCTCTGCCCCAGCCCTTCCTGCTGCCTGGCAGAGTGAGGGGCTCAGGGCTTGTGTTACTAGCCCACTCCTGGTTCCCTCCTGCAGGCAAAGGAGATTTGATTGGAGCTGACCTGTGCAGCACGGACCAGGTGATCAAGACCAATGCGGACGTGAAGGCACTTACCTACTGTGACCTGCAGCACATTGGGCTGCGGGGGCTCTGTGAAGTGCTGCAGCTCTATCCTGAGTACGCCAGCAAGTTTACAGCCGACATACACCAGGACCTGACCTTCAACCTGCGGGAGGGCAGCGAGATGGAGGTGGGTGCGTGTCCTCCTTCACAGGCTCCTTCCTATTCTCATGGCCCTGGGCTGGGGCTGTGCATGGCCATGGAAGGGGAGTCTGTATGCTCCCTTCTTGCAATCCCCAGGCTCCAAGCCTGGGGCAGAGGCTGCAGCTCTGCCACCCTGGCCTGCAGGTATGTCCTGTCCTGGCTTTGGGCAACCCAGGGAATTGGCAGAAAGAGCACCTGCAATGCAGGAGGCTGAGGTAGATGGAAGGCTTGGAAATGGGGGTGGAGAGAACTGGGGTGGGCCACCGCAGGACAGATAGCCAGGGCAAAGCCCCCCAGAAAGCAGCATGCAGCTGGGGCCTGTGGGTTTAGTCACACTGACGGCTCCAGCAGCCAGGGGGATGTTCTGATGCAGAAATGGCTCTACTGCACTTTTCCTCCCCCACCTCTGCTGTGACAGGCTTGGAGCTCCTCTGGAGCATCTCCCTGGTATCCAATATCTGGGCGCAGTGGAGGTGGTGTGGGGGGTCAGTCTTTAGGTCCCAAACAGCCCTACCAAGACCCACCATGTCCATAACACAGGAGAGGTATAAACAAACCAAGAGTGGAGAATGCCAGGAGTGTGCACCAGGTTCTGCAGAAGCTCCGTCACCCTCCTCAGCCGTCTGCACTCTCCGGATGGAGCTGGTGCTCTGATGGCTGAGCCGGGGCTGGGATTTGGGATGCAGCCTCGGCTCTGGCTCAGGACACAAGGCCGAGGTTGGGCAGCTCATCATTGCCATGGCAGCAGCAGAGGAAGGAGAGTGGGTGAGGGGTTGCGGGAGGCTGGTGCTGAGACTGATGTGTGGGATTGGGGAAGGTTTGGCTGTCTAGGGAGGCACCGAGTGGTTTGGGGGCTGCAGGCCCGTGGCTGGTCCCCGTGGAGCTGGTCCCCCTCCTGCTGCTGAGCCAGTACCGTCTGCTCTCCCTGCAGGGGCTCTGCCGCTACTCCCGGTCCCCGAGGCTGTCGCAGGCACCACAGGTTCGTCCCTTGCCGAGGCAATGGGGGAGGACGGGGCAGGGATTGTTGTGCCTGGGACCAGTCCTGACCTCCTGCCCGCCCGCAGCCTCGTCCGGAGAGTGGTGCTGCCGTGGAGAAGCCCCTTCCCTCCATTCTGGAGGCTGAGGAGGAGCCCGACGAGGTTTTTCAGCAGTCGGCCACCAGCACCCCCCGCCGCAAGCTGCTGCTGCCGCAGCTGAGCAGCTCAGTGCGCCGTGGCTCCCTGAGCAGCCTCCTGGGTGATGACCTGTGCCAGGTCTCAGCTCTGCGGCACAATTGCCACTCCCCAGCCCGTGGCAGCCGCGGCCGCAGCTCCTCTCCACAGTGCCGGCGGGACACCCGGCTCCAGGAGCGGGATGGTGGTGTGGGCAGGAGGCCGGCCAAGCTTCTCATCCCCTCCCTGCACACTTACGGCCCACCCGACCTCAGCCCCAGGTACGGCTGGGAATTGTGCTAGGCTGCGAGGGGCCCTGGGGGGTTGTTCAGATGGTGGCAGAGGGGTGAGGGGGTGACGCGGGGCGGCCCTTACCCCCTCCTCTTCTAGAGTCGTGGATGGGATCGAAGACAACGGAGGGACATCAGAGCCACAAATCTTCTGCTTCAACATGGACCCGACACCAAGTGCGGCAAGGGACTCCCCCAGCTCAGGTACTGCCAGCAGCTGCCGGGCAAGGCCAGAGTGCCGGCCCTGGGGCTGGGAGGCTCAGAGGGGCCCTCCACCACTGTCTGTGTCCTCCCCAGCAGGGACTGACGCAGGCGGCCCAGCCCTGGTGATGGAGGCAGAGGAGATAAAGCAGAACATCTGCAGGCTCAACCAGGAGGTGTGGTGGGGACCAGAGGTGGGTGCATGTCCCCTAAAACCCCGGGGCCACCGGCCGGTACTCACTGCACTCTGTCCCTTTCCAGATCAATCACCTCAACCAGGAGGTTTCGCACCTCAGCCGGGAGCTGCAGGGAATGATGGAGCTGCTGAAGGGTCACCTGGGCACCCCGCAGCATCCCGCCTGTCCCTGCCGCCTGCCCGCGTCCGTCCCGCCGCCCTCCCGGCTCTCGCCATCCGCTGCCCCGGTGCCCCACTCGCCCCCGGTGCCCCACTCGCCCCCGGTGCTCCCCAGCTCCCGCAGCTCCCCCACCGCCAGCCCCCGGGCCAAACGCTGTCCCGTCCGCAGCCGCTCTGCCCACGCCGCCGCCCTGCACCCCTGGGTGGGCGCCGAGGGGCCGCGCCCGCCGCGGGGGGACACCCCCGGCCCCGATCCTCGCCGGGGCTCGGACTCGCAGACACCCTCGCTGCCGCCCCGCTCCGCCCGTTCTTTCCCCGGTTGTTCGGCTGGGGCTTGGCCCCGGGCCCGCCCGCAGCCGCGATCCGGCTCCACCAGCTCCCACTGACCCCGCGGGCACCGGGGGGACCCTCACCGGGGGACTCCGCTCCGGCTGATCCTGCCCAGGGGTGCCCTGCCGCTACCCCCGGAGTCCCCCGGAACGCCGCACTCCGAACACTCGCAGGGATTTTGATACGGTTTTATACTCTTCGCCCACGGGGCATTTTCTACAACCCGGCCGGGCCCAGCAGCCCCGCCCGGGGCCTCCCACCCTGGCCGGGGCCGTGGGACGCGGCCGGGCAGCGCAACCACGGGGGCCCGCGGGGCCAGGAGAGGCAGGTGGCGGGGATCTGGCGGGGGTAATCCGACGGGGATCCGGGGGGGAAAATCCGGCGGGGATCCGTAGGGATCTCCGAGGGAGTCTCCGGGTTGCCCGAGGATCACGGCCGCTGCCGCCCCTCTGCCGCTGTAGTTCGTGTTGTTCTGCCCCGCCTCTCCCATGCTCCCCGCCACACCGAGAAATAAAGGCTCTATTTTTGCAGCCCCGGCTTCGCTGAGTCTCTGCCCGCGGCCGCCCCGCCCTGTCCGGGTCCCCCCCCGAGTCCCTCGCGCGTCCGGTCGCGCCGGGACTCTCCCGGACCACAACTCCCAGCAGTCCCCGCGGGCGGGCCATGACGTCACGCCCGCTCACTGGGGCGGTGCGCCCCAAGGGGGCGGGGTGCTGGGAGAGGGAGCAGGTGATTGGCAGCTGTGTCTGCCTATGGCCGGCGAGGAGGTGCGGAAGGGATGGTCGGATCCGGAAGCGGAACGGGTAAAGGCGGAAGTGAGGGCCGGGGCCTGCGAGACGCACCGGCGGGAGCGGCGCTGCGGGCGGTGAGTGGGGCCGCCGTCGCTCATTTTGGCCCGCCGTGGCTGGGCTCGGTTCGAGGGTGCGAACCCCTTCCTCGGGATCTCTCCCGGCCGGGGGCTGCAGCCGCTCCCGGCCGCTTCGCGGGCCCCGTGGCGGGAGTGGAGCGGGTCTCGGTGGCGCCGCTGTGCCGGGCGGGGCGATACTGGGGCTGGACCGGGCGGGCGCCGGCGGGGCGGGGGCTCTGGGCGGCCGGGTACCTTCCCTCTCGCCGTGTGCCGGCACAGCGGGGCCCTGCGTGTCTTGCGAAGCAGGGGAGCGGCGCTGCCGCGGGACACCGAGAGCTCCGGCCTGGTGGTACCGGTGTGTGGTGAGCAGTAACGGGAGAGGAGCCATGCTGCGCGGGGGGAGCGGCACGGCCGAGGGGACGGTGTCCGGCTCAGGGCAAACGTCCCGGTGGCGCTGTGGGTTCTAGGGTCAGGCTCCTCCGGGCTGGCTGTGAGCAGGAGGGGCTCGCAGAACAACAGGGACGGGCACTTGCACGTTGTGACTGTCCGGGAGCTGTGCCCCAGCTCTAGTCTCTCACAGTGACTAATTGGAAGTTGAATGGGATTGAGGAAGGTGTGGTGCCAGGACAGAAGTGGTGTCATGGTGGGATCATATTTTGTTGTAGCTGCTCAGCCTTTGAGGTGGCAATAGAAACTCCAGGAGCTAGGAAGCCTAGCTGGGGACTGCTGAAATGAGGGGGGTGACTTGAATAGCTGTCAGTAGGTTCCAGGGGAGACTGTTCTGGCTTGCTACTGATGCCAAACACAGCCCTGTGCCCCTCGAGGGCCTTTGTGAAGAGAAACACGTGGTGCTGTAGGGCCCTGAGTGAGGCCCACAGGCTGCAAGGACATTTTGTGGGTTGTCTGGAAGGGAATCTCGAGCAAGGCTGTCCTTGGCTCTCTGTCACAGCGGGAGAGATCCTGGTGTGTGAGCTGGGAGTGCAGTCGATATGGGATCCTGGTGGGATTGCACCAGGAGTGCAGGTGTGAGTGTGAGCGACAGGTTTGTCCTACTAAATCCTGGGGAAGCTGCTCAGACCTTATTCCTGGTGATGCTCAAGGTGCTGAGAGAGCTCCTGGGGCTGGGCAGGAGCTGTGAGTGGTGCTGTGACCCTGCAAGGAGCCCAGCCCAGCTCTGACCCCAGTCGAGCTGACCTTTAGTTGCTGCCCTCGGTTGTGGCTATGGGAGCTCTGACCTTGGCTGTTTTCACGTCTTTTAAGAAGCTGGGGAGGAGAATATGCTGAGGGACTATTTTAAGCCTGGTGTGGAACAACTTGCATCTACTATTCTTAGCTTTCTGTGTGGAGGGTCACCACACTTGAGCTGCCCTGTTTACAGCCTGACATTGGGTCCCTGCTCTGCTGGGGCTCCTGAGCTGGCTCTGAGCCTTGGATGGTGCCAAAAAAACAAACTCAGTCCAGTTGTCTTGACATGCCATGCTGTTATGAGTGAGCTTCATGGAAATATCCCATTGGTCTGCACTACTGCATTGACTCTGAAAGTCTTTTGCATTTCTTTTCAGCTCACCTGGATAATAAGGTGAAAGAACTATGGCTGAAAAGGGCTAAGAATTCAGGATAGTACCTGTAGGCAGCTACAAGACAGTGTTGATCTTGATGTGTTCTTGGAGTGAGGTGAGCAGGTAAAGCATGAGCCTGGCTGAATCTGGGAGGTCAAGGACAAAAATTCTTGGGATCATACCTGGGTCTCAGCATTGAAATGAGCTCAGACTCTTCATGAGTTGCAATAGGTTGTTTGAACAGTCAATACTTGTAGACCAAAAATCTGTTTCTGGGGTGGCCTTCCCTCCCAAGATGCTCTGGCTGATTTAGGTGACATTTGGTTGAGGTTATGCGGGCAGTGTGGGTCCCTTGAGACTCTATAAGTAGGTGCTGGTGCCTCTTCAGGTGTTGGAACAACCCAGGCAAGATGAGATGGACTCATGGAGAGGGTTTGAGTTACTGGAGACCATGAGGGAAAGGCTGGCTTGGCATGTGGATATGAATATAGTAAGATAAAACATTTATCTAACTTTGCAAAAATAGAGTACACTTTACTTTCATGAGAAACCAGTGATGGATTGGGCAGTGTCTAAAGGAACTGTCTGGTGGTGTGTGTGTGCTTGGCCAAACCTAATTGTTGTGCTGAGATGTGGGATTATCTCCATCACAGCAATGCCCTTCTGCTTCTCAAGGGGGATCAGCTCGAGGGTTGCTCCAGGCTCTGCCAGTCATTAGCTCTGGATGAAAACTTCTTCAATTGCTGCACAGATAGTGGATGGTGATCATGGCATTTCCCTGAAAAGGGAGGGGGAAGGAATGCCAAGTGCTTTCAGACACAGGAAATGAAATGGGAACACTTCTAATGAAGTGGGTGTAGCCCAGAGTATTCCTGTCAGCAGACTTAAAAGAGGATAGAACGTAGAAATGTTGGAGTCAGCTGTTTTCTTCCCTTGGGGTATGAAGTTTGCAGCCTCTTATGCAAGTCCTGAGAAGCTGTCAGAATAACATTGAAAACATTCCAGACACTGGCCAGAAACAGGGAGCCTTCCTGGATGTGACAGTATTGGGAAGGTATAAAATTCATGTCAGTTCTGGAGGGAATGCTTTCCTGCCCTGGAGCACAGGAATGAGCTGCTGGAGCAATTCTACATAAACAGATAAGAAAACACTGCTTTTCGTGTTTGCTTTGGTTTGGTATTGCTTCAAATAAGGAGCTGCTTGAGGAAGGAGATCTTTGTACACTCTGGGAAAGATATTCTGAAGGTCACAGATTCTTTGCAGTGCAGGTGGCAGTTTGCTGCTTTGCATTGCTGATGTTGGCTTCTTGCTGACTGAATAGTGGGTGCTATCCAAGGCATGTGGCTGAGTGTCTGGTCAAAGTGAGACTGTGTCTGTTGAGGGCATCTCAACAGGAGTCAGTGTCTGGAACAGGAGTTAAAGAACCTTGGCTGGAGAATTAAAATCTTGATGCTTTTCTTCCATTTGAGTTGGTCCAGGCCGCATCCATGAGTAGCTCCTCCAGCATTGCTGTGCCAAGGATAACTGAAAGTGGAGTCCTCTTGAGGACACCAGGAGGGAGCTACTGTGGGGCAGGGAATGTGGAGGCTTTGCTCCCCAGAGTTAGTGAGAAGCTAATGGGAGATGAAGGTGATGTAAAACTCTTCCACAGAAGTCTGTGCCGGAGGGGTAGTAACAGCAGGGTAGTGGCCTTGAAATCTCTGAGGATAGAGTTGTTTTGGAAAAGCTGCTTTGGAAAATAGCAGGCTGCTGGGGCTGCTCCAGAGGCCATGGATGTGCAGATGTCAGGAAACAGATGTGTGTATCAACAGCATGGGAAGGAGCTGGTACTACAGGGTCTCCTAGACTTGTTCAGGGATGTAGCTAAATGAGTAGTTCAACTTTGGAATGGAAATCCTATTTACCTCTAAATTAAGATAAGTGCGTCCAAGTCTTTGTGAGTCTTGAACATGGGACTGCACAGAGAAGTTGTTATATTATCCTAAGTTAGTCACAGCCATAGGAGTGCTGCTGAAACTGCTGTCCAAGCTGATTTGGGTCTGTGAATCTGCACTTCAGGGCTGTAGTGCAACCTACTGGGCCGCTGGAGAGTGGCCCAGTCTGAATTCCAGACTGTCCTTGCTGATCAGGACACTGAGGGCTCATTCTTTGGGGAGGGAAGTACGTGTTGTGTGTAGAAAGGTAGAGTATTGAAATTCATCAGACTTGATGGGACTGAGGTCTGTAGGTTGAGTCTGTTTCCTGGTTCGTCTCTCTAACAGCTGGGTCTGTTCTTCCTTTCTCTGCAGCCTGGGCCCTCCTACAGTCAGGCTCTTATTAATCATATTAACGAGTTGGAATATTAGGTTGACGTTCCATGCTGTGCTAGCTTGGGCTAGTGTGGTCCATGTGTGGTTCTGGTGGGACCCACACTTTTTGCTGGTCCTGCTCATGGAAGTTGCTTCTGACTCCATGTCCTGAAGCTGTCTGTGCAGCCCAGGGGAGAGCAGGGCAGTGTGGGCCAGCTGCCCATGCAGTGTGAGGTGAAGCAAAACCACTGGGTAACTTCAGGGCTTCCTTTGCCAAGGAATTCATGTAACGCTGTCAGCTATTTAACAAGATAAATACTTCACTGGGGCTTTTGTCTTGAGTATTTTGGTCCTAAGCCAACAAATCTCCAGTGAAACAGCTCCTTGCATAGCTGAGAGCAGCAGTCCTTTGGGTAACCAGAGTCTTCAGGATTGGGTTTCTAAATATCCTCAGCTTTCAGAGTAGTCCTTGCTACCGGATGAACACAGGGTAAAAATATCAGATTCTCTAACTTCTGACACCTTAAATGAGCAGCTTCGCTGGGGTGGGGGTCTCCTGCAGGGGTTAACCTGGGAATCTGGCAGTAATTCTCCTGTGAAGATTTTGGTTTTTGTCCTGGGTAGGTTTGTTTGAAATGGGCTCTGGTGCTATTCCCAGCATCTTGAGAGCTCTGGAGAATGGCCTTGCACTTGGGCAGGCAGGGAGTGCAGTATCCATGACATGTGCTTTCTCATTTAGATTCTTGAATTTAATACTCCTGGCTGTGTACAGCCCCCTCCAGCAAACCATGGCAGGCAGGGAGGGGTTGGAGGAGCACAAACTGTAGAAGTGATAAAGCTGGAGCTCTCCACTTGTGGGACAGCATCAGGAATTGGTACTTGACTTTGATCTCAAAGCAAACAAGAGATTATGTTAAGAGTTTACAATAAAGAAATCAGTGCTTTTGCTGTGGGATGCAGATCTCCTGTGTGTGCTTCAGTGAGCAGGAGGTGGGTAGGGCAGATAAACAAACCAGCACGAGCCTTTTCATGGGTCTTATGATCTCTCAAGTGCTTGGTTTCACTAGTTAAAATAAACTAGTAGGAAAATTAATGCTTGTTAATCTTGATTACATGAGTACCCCACCATGCCCTTCCTTTTTAATGGCCTTGACTGCTTGAGTTAGTGTGACAAACTGGGACTTCAGCTGCTTTCCCTTGTCTGTGTGGTATTGCTGTGGTTATTTTGGTCTCCCTGACCCATGGCTCAAGTGTCAGTGCCGGGGTTCTTGTGGGGAGCAGGGAGGGGTGAATTCTCCAATTCCAGCCCAATTCTCTGCTGGAAGAGATGGGAGGATGAACAGCTCCCCAGGCATCAGAAATGGCTTCATACAGCAGGGAGCACTCCCCGTTCCTCAAGCTGGTGTCCACTGGTGGGCTGGTCTAGCACAGGTCCAGGCTGTGTAGTTCAGCTGCCTGTTCCCTCATGCAGAGCTGAGTTCTGTCTGACAGGAATCCTCAAATATGTTGGCATTGGCAGAAAGTGCCTGTCCTGCCATGGAGTGTGCTTGCTGTCTGTAGTGTTGGCGGGCGCTTCCTTCAGTTATTTGCTTCTTCCTGTGATGATCAGCTGGTCATCCAGGTCTCGGGTATGTCCTTAGCCGGAGGCTGTCAGTGACCAGTTAAAGTCTGTAAATTCCACTCAAACATCTGAAAGATGTAACAACTTCTCATGTGAACATGAAGTCATATAATCTTGCATCCAAACTTCAAACCACCCTTAGACGATGACCTGGTTCTCCATAACTGGAGCAATCAAGGCTCTGGCTGCTGCCCTGCCTTCACTGACCAGTGGCTGTCCACAATAAGCTCAACATAGATGTACTCGCCTAATTCTGTTGGAGTTCATGTAACACAACCAGATGGCAAAAAGCATCAAGATCTGCGAAATATAGGTCAGGCTAAGACTTGAGAATGTCAACAAGCTCATTTCCTTGTTTTGCTCTGGGAATCACCCCTATCAGATTTCAGGAGGCCGTAACTCGGAGACACTGATTCACACAGTGTTTAATGTGCAGAATGTTGTTCTGGAGCAGCAGCCGAGCTGATAGACTGCCCAGAGAGTTATACATACAAGGTTAAACCAAAGCTGTTCTCTTGCAAGCACTGTTTAGAGGGGAAACTCTAAAAGGTGGAAGCCTCTTCAGGCTAGTAGAGATGCAGAGCTACTGCTGAGCCTCTTGAACCTGGCGGTGACCAAGCTGCTCCTGGCCAGAGCAACAAATGCTGCTCCCTCACTATCCAGCAAAGCCAGTTGTTGGTTTGCTTTGTATCAAGTTTTTTCATCCTGTCAAACAGTGTTTGCCCTACCTCAGAAGAGGGAGGGGGTGTCCTGACAGTGCTACTTGCAAGGACCCAGCTTTCAATTACGGTATCTTCACTGCTTAACCCAAGACCGGACTCAGACCAATGGCTTCCCAGCTCTGGCTCCTGAAACATCCCACAGCACTCAGAAGTTTTACTCCCCGGTTTCTGTCCTACCTGCCAGTTCCAATGACTGGTGCTGGCTTAACAGCTAGTGTCCGGCTGTCTCCTGGTCAGAGCAATTTGAGTTGAGATATCTCTAGGTCAGCATATGCTCAAGTGCTTTGTGTTTTGAAAGCTGTAGAGGTTCTTCAGCTGCTGGCACTCACGGGCTCCAGAGTAGCTCTGAAATGGCTGGAGGTTCCCTGTCAAACTGTGGGATTGTTTAAACTTGAAGCATAGTTAAAGTAACCTCAAGCAGTCACAGCTGGACAGGCTTTACCCTGGAAAGCAGCTGTTTGAAACTCCTCTCTGTGCTGAGTAGGCTTGAGCCTTGTTTATAGGACAAATTCAACCTGTTTTAAACTTCTTATTCATGGATATCTTAAATATTTGTTGGGAAAATGCAGGATGTTTCTTTGGGGGTGCTCTCAGAACAGGGAGAAATTGGCTTTTGGGGCATCTTCTTTCAACAAACAGCCTGTGTTAGGAGAATAGAAGGGAAAGTGGTGATCCAGAGCAGATGCAATCAGCTGTAGCATTTATCATTCACAGGGAAGTGGGAGTTGTGATGGGTACAGGAAATGTGTCTAAATCTGTAACTGTACTTGGAAAGCATTCCTGTTCTCTGCAGGCAGCAGAGCTTAGTGTTTAGGGAGGCCCTGGGATTCACTTGTGGGTAATTGTGAATGCAAATCAGCTTGTCCTGCTGTTCCTGCCATGGTTTTGTGCTTCTGCACCACTCTGGAGGCTGGTGCTGGGGAGTGATTGGCAGTGCCGATCCCAGGGGTTGCTGCCTGTTTGTGCTGGATTTGAACAGTCCATGTGAGGAATGTGGCCAGTAGCCTGATGACCTGGAATGCTGTGGGATACGGGTGTTGCGGGAGCAGGATGTGTGTGGGAAGCATTAGGTTCTGCCTCTGTGTGGATCAGGTTGGGTGGTGATTCCTAGTGTGCAGCAGGGATGGTAGGGGGAGCTGCTGTCAGCTTTTGAGAGGATAGCCTGTGCCCAGAGAGCAGCAGCTCTCAGGTGCCTTCCTGAGGTGGGCACCTCCTCAGGTGCCTCCCCCTGTAGCAGACCACCTGCCTGGCTCGAGGGCCATCCTTGGGCCTGCAGGGAGGTGTGGAATGTTGTGGTGTTAAGTGCCTTGGAACAAATAGATGACTCTAGAAACTCCTTTTGTCTAAATGCCTCATGACCTGCAGAGCTGCCTCCTGTCAGCGTGGCACTGGGATGGCTCTGTATAGCATTGATAGTCTGAAGTTGCTTCCCTGTGAACTTGGGAAAGGAGGAAAGAGCTAAAGGTCAACCTCAGTTACCTCTGTGAACTGAGTAATTGCTGTTTGAATAGACAAAGCTCTAATAACACCCATTGTGTGCTGGGTGCTGCTTACCTGCCTCACCCTGGCAAGGTGTGTGTAGCATCCATACACAGTGGAAGTGCTGGAGGGCCCACTGGTGGGGAGGAGAGCTTGTATTACCATTACCTCTTTTCCAGGGAGGCTCTGCAGACTGAGATCCTGCTGCAGGGCTGCTGCCTGGCAGGAACTGCCCTGTGGTGCTTGCAGCTGATAACTTTCCACTGGGAAGGAACCACCACCAGTCTGTGCTGATGGTGGCTGCAGATCAAACCACCCTCTAGAACTGGTACAGCTGGTCCCCGGAGCATGTCACTAACTCTGACCTCCTCTTCCAGTTGCAACCTGCCTACAGGTGGATTCCAGTGCAGAACCCGCAGCATCCTTAACTCTTGGCACTCCTGCACTTAGACCACAATGGCAGGTCGAGGTGGAGCTGCCCGACCGAATGGACCAGCTGCTGGGAACAAAATCTGCCAGTTTAAACTTGTTCTCTTGGGCGAGTCAGCAGTGGGGAAGTCCAGCCTGGTCCTGCGCTTTGTGAAGGGGCAGTTCCATGAGTACCAGGAGAGCACAATTGGAGGTGAGTGCCAGCTCCAGATGCCTGTGGCTGGGAGGTGCTGACCTTGCTGGGGCAGTCTGGGGTATCAGAAGCAAGACTGGCTATTTAAGTCTGGTCTGGGATTTTTGCTATAAATAGAGCAAAACAGTTAATGCTTTAACTCTTGGTTTGCAATCTGTTTGTTGGTGTGAGGATCGGCACAGCAGAGAATAACACTAGGGCAGCCCCTCACTCTGCCTTTGAGGTTTTGCTTCCAGTGCCTCAGCTCCTGCTTCTAATTAGAACTGAGGCCTTCAGCTTGGTTTATAGCCCTTAATTATCTTTTCATACCATGACCTGGGATTTTGGGATTGTTTCTAACCTGATACTGTTAACCATGTTCACAATGCTTTCAGGTCTAGTAGTTTTTTAGCTTGAAATCATTAGCATGGTGTCACTAATCAACCAAAGGCTGGTTGGCACATGGGTCTCTGAGCAGCAATACCAGGGGGCATTGAGGAGAGACTTGAGTTGTCCCTCTGTAACCTGTACAGGGAGTAAGCACAGCTCTAAGTGTGGCTTACTGGCAAGCAGGGCCCAATACTCCTCTGTGGAGGGCTGTGCTCCACCTCAGTCTGTATTCAAGGCCAGTGCCTTTGTCCTGGGTGTAACATGTAGTGTTAGACTCACTGGGACAAGAAAACAACCAGTTACTAAACTGGGGAGTGTGGTGTAACTGTGCTGAGTTTGGTGCTGTTGTTGGTGTGTGATCCCTGTCAGGGGCTGCTGAGAGGGTCTGGCAGTGTGGATGCTCCAGGGGCCAGCTGCTGCCTGGGTCCTCGGTGCTACCTTCCTGTCACTGTGTGGTGATTCTTGGTTCCTGTGAGCAGGGAATGTGACACAGCAGAGCTGCAGCTGCCACAGTGAGTGGCACTGGCCTCTCCAGGGCTCTGCTTGCTCCCATGCGGCGGCAGAACTGCCCTGAGCTCCTGCACTGGCTCTGGGCCCTGTCCTGCTAGAGCTGAGGCAAACACCTCCTTCTCTTGCAGCTGCCTTCCTAACACAGACAGTGTGTCTGGATGACACAACAGTGAAGTTTGAGATCTGGGACACAGCAGGGCAGGAGCGGTACCACAGCCTGGCCCCCATGTACTACCGGGGGGCTCAGGCAGCCATCGTGGTCTACGACATCACAAACACAGTAAGTGTGGCCAGGGCTGGGGGGCTGCCAGGAGCCTCCCAGTGCCCTGGGAGCGTGTCCGGGTCAGAGCCCTGCAGGTACCTAGCTGTGGGTGCCAAATTCCTGAAAACTGCTCATGGCCTCTTCCTCGGCTCTGGCCAAGGCTGTGAGCTGATAAAGGATCCTGCTGCCAAGTGCTGCAGAGGCAGAACACTTCTCACAGGAAAGCCTTGTTCTAATCATATCTGCCCTGTGGATTCCTACAGGGCTGCGCTTCCTGACCTCTGCCTCCTGTTTTTTTCCAGGATACATTTGTACGAGCCAAGAACTGGGTGAAAGAGCTGCAGAGGCAGGCTAGCCCCAATATTGTAATTGCACTAGCAGGAAACAAGGCAGACCTTGCAACCAAGAGAGCTGTGGACTTCCAGGTGAGTGGGAATCCAAATAAATTGTTACCCAAGCAGGTCAGAAAGCATCTTTTTGCTTAAGTGAGGGAGATGTGATTGTGTAAAATATGCTTTGAGGGAGAATGAAAGTGAGGTTTTGTGCTGAAGACTGTAGGATGCCACTGAGCAGGGTCTGTGCCTTGCCCTTCCCTTTATTCTGTCACAGCACGTGTGGCCCTGGCTGGTGAAAGTTCTGGTGAGTGTGGAGGAGGAGGCCCACAGAGCACAAGCTCTTGTCCTCAGTCTCCTTTGCTGCCTTACTCATGCAGGGATGTCTGCAGGGTGTGGAACAGCATCTTCTGAGTATGAGACACATGAGGAATCATTCCCAGCTTGTTCTCTGCTCTTCACACCTCTTATCTCATCTGAAGCAAGTGTTCAGGAGAGGTTCTTAACCAGCCTTCTCACAGGATTGCTTGTGGTGCGCTTGCAATGGGTGATACCCTCCCAGCTGACTCAGCTACCAGATGCTGTGTGTGCATGTGGCTCAGTCAGGCTGTGCCCCAGCTCAGCTGTGGGACACTGGCCATGCAGTGCTGCCAGTGGGGCATGTCCCTGGGTTGTCTGGGCCAGGTGGAGGCAGGAGCTGGGGAGGGAATTTCTGGCCCAAGGTGGGACGTAGCATTTCTCCAGCAGTTAGTGTGTTGACAAGTAAAGTGCATGAAGTCTGCTTGGGCCTCCTGGCAGGGTGCCTTTAGCACTCTGATGTGATTGTAGGATGCACAAACATATGCAGATGACAACAGCTTGCTGTTCATGGAGACGTCAGCGAAGACAGCGATGAATGTGAATGAAATCTTCATGGCAATAGGTAATGACCTGTGTGTAGGGCTGAGGTAGCTCTGAGTGCCAGCATTGCAGCCCAGGGGAGGGTTCTGTGTCAGCCAGGGCTGGTGGCTCTTGCTGAGGCAGGTGTCCAGTTTGCTGCACTGGTGTGATCAGTCATTCCCTGAGCATGTGGAGCCTTAGCCTTGCAAAACTGATTCCCTCTCCCTGTGTCTGGGGTGGTAAGGAAGGAAGGAGCAGGTCTGATGCCAGCCAGAGCCAAGGATGGGTTGGTTTGCCCTGCAGTGCTGCTGGCAGTGTCCTGTCCCAAACTTCTTTGGCAGTGAGGGCTTGGGCTGGAGCAGGCTGAACCCATCCTGGGGTGTGCGGTGGGAGGAGGTTGGCCCCTCTAGAGGACCCTACTAACAACCTGTCTCTTTCTAGCCAAGAAACTGCCAAAAAATGAACCCCAGAATGCTCCTGGTGGCCCAGGCAGGAATCGGGTGGTGGACCTTCAGGAGAGCAGCCAGCCAAGCAGAAGCCAGTGCTGCAGCAACTGAGCAGCTGCTTTGGCCTGTGAGCCCTTGGAGGACGTGACTGGAACCCACGCTAATGATCGCACTTACCGTAGGGCGGCTGCTGCTGGCGCCGCTGTGATTCTCCATCCCTTTCTGATCATAGGCTGGAGGGAGTTCTTCCACCTGCACCTTTCTGTACAAATACTAATTCAATTCTAAGTCTTAAGTCACTTTTTTAATATATGAACTTCTGCTCTTCCCTCTTCCTGGTGGTGGTGGATGCAGGACCTGGTGTCTGCCCAGCCAGCGTGGCCGTCCTGCGGGTGAGGCCAGCAGCACCCAGGTCCCACAGCACTGTAGTTCACTATGGGAAACAAAGGGATATTGGGACATGTGTTTAAAGTTCCCTGTCTGTAAGAGCTGAGGCTGATCCCGTATGATGTGCCCAGAACAACCACTAAACTGTAGCATTAGAGACAAACTCCGGCTCTTAGGCCACTTATTGACCAAATCAATGATGAGTATTTGGGGTGGGGCAGAGGGAAGCAAAACTGGTTTCTTCTGTATTTTGTATTGTATGTTTCTCCATGTAACCAATCAGTATCTTGTCAATATAGTACATCCAATGAGCTGCCTGTTGTCTTTCTTTGTGTTGGACTCCAGCATGCCAACTCTTCTTTTCTCTCGGTTCTGTCGTAATGCACTAATCCTGTTGCAACTTTTGCAAAAAAATCTTGTATAGAAATTTGTCCTTTTCTTGATGGTTGTGATGCCACTAATATTGTTAACTCTGCTCTGGTGGGAATACACAAGGTTTACTGATGTACAGAGGTAGAGTGGGGGAAACCTTGGGTAACCTGTCAGTGGGAATGACATGTATTGCAAAAGCCTGTAATTCCACAGAATGGAAGGGAGGTATTAAATGGCTTCTGTTGCCAGACTCTAACTGATGTTGGCTGCTGCCTAGTGCCTAATGCAGTGTCTTATGCATCCTGGTATTTAAGAGGAACTGTTGACTTAGTCTTCATCACAAACTTCAGTTTTGTGTGATTAAAACAAAATTTTTATAAACCTATCACAACAACAATGTTCATGTTTCTTAATGCAACAGGGACTGGACCTGAGCACAATTGTTCTGGTGGAGGCTGAGCTGTGCTGGGCTGTTCCTGGCGTGTCTCACACCTTGGTAGGGAAATGGGGCCCTTCCTTCTGAGGAGGGAGAAATGGGGCTCCTGAACTTGGGCTGTGTGGCTCCTGCACAGCTGCTCTCCTCGCTGATGCTGCTTATGTTCACTTGGCTCCGGTGTGCTCAAGGAAACTTAAGGGAAATAGTAGGAGTTACTCCTTGCCTGATGCTTCTGGGGAAACTCTACAATGCAAATTGGGAAGAGGTGGGGGAGCAGTGTGCAGAGGAGCTCTCCTCTACGATGGGACAGGCTTGGGAATGGTGCTCCAGACTTAATGAACACAATGTCTCTGTCCCTGGAGCATGATGGCTTTGGAAGATGCTGCTTTCCTGTCACTGCTGCATGGAATGTGAGACCCCAACACCCACAGCTGAGACCTGGAGTAAATATGGAAGAAGGACCAGCCCCTTGCAGTTCCATCCCTACCACGTGTGCTGCCGGCAGCACTGTTCGTGCCCAGGAGAGGCTGAGGATGGAGACGTGCTTCATTTGGAACCCATTGCTCCCCTCAGCTGAGGGGCTGTGAGAGGCTCAATCACAGGAGAGCTGTGAATAGAATTGTATGAACAGCCTTGGCTTGTGTACCCATCATCCTCTATCCAAGGTCTTGGTGCTTCTTCCTCATACTGGATTTCCTTAAAATCCTGGAAGCAGGAAGGATCTGCAGTGACTTGGTAATGAAGTGCGTGGGATCATGCTCGAGGCTGTGCTGCCTGGAGGGTATGGGCTCCAGTGGCCCCCAATGCACCTCACTTGTGTGGTGCTGCCTGTGCTTGGGCTGCTTAGCTGCTGGAGGAGCTCAGGACCTCTGTGGGACCACCCAGTGCTTACAGTATGGGGTGGACTGATGCTGCTGGTTTCCCCAGGCAGCCAGAGATGGACCAGCTGGAGAAGGGCTTCCCTAATCCCACTCGGACCAATTCCATGGATGCTGTGTGCAGTGCTGTTGCCATCTGCTGGCTCCTCTCCCTGGGTGCCTGGTTTCTTCCTGTGAAGGCATCTGTGGTGCCCTAAGAAGGGTCTTGCTGCTTGCCAGAGCAGGTGCTCAGGAGCTCAGTATCAAGGCTGGGGCCCTGCTGCTGTTCCTGATGTGTCTGGGCAATGGGCTGTCTGATCTCAGGGTGGCTTTAGCACAAACAGGCGTTCCTGCTCGCATACCTGCTACCTGCCCACACACCTGCTGCCTGCCTGGGCCTGAGCGCGGGTGTTTGTGGTGGTTGCGCACCGCACCCGGGGTTGGGCTTTTCCCTCCCTGCTGCTGGCAGCTCAGGGTGGACTCCAGCAGCCCCTTGCCAAGCTGGGAGGGGGAAAGTGTGGGTACAGCAGCCTCACACCACACACAGCCAGGCTGCCCAATGTGCTTCCTTCCCCATTCTGTGGGGATGTGTATTGGCCAAGGCTGTGGATCTGGAGTGGATGCTGACAGCAGTGTGAGGAAGGGGTGAGGGCAGACTGCTGCTCCTGTACAGGTGAGTGAGACTGCCCTTCCTGCCTGGAACCTTCCTGCCTGCCTCCATCCCTTGGCAGCACAGTGCTCCCAGATCCCCTCCCCTCCCTCACAGAACCCTCTGGGTCTCCTGTCCAGCCCCATTTTGTGCTGCTCTGAGAAGCAAGAGAGGTCCTTCCCTCTCTGTGCATCCAGCTCCTCTGGCATCAAGAGCAGGGCACAGCCTCCCCATCAGTCAACACCCAGAGAACACAAGCAGATTCAATGCAAAAGTATTTTTATTGGATACAAAAACATTCCAGTGTAGTGAAAAAAGTTACATCATTGCTGATGAAGCTTGTCTGGGCTTAAACCCAAGACTTGCTCCTGTCTGCTCTGGTCCTGTCGTGGCCATCGGGTCCCATCCTATTACACCTGGGCTTTGTTGGCAGCTCTATCCTCAGAAGCTGGTCCGGTCTGTGGGGCTGCAGGGCTGACCTGGATGGGCACGTTCCTCTCGGGAGCGGCTGGCAGTGCCAGTTTGGGGGCCTCGATGCGGAGCTGCCCATCCTTGGACAGGGAGCAGGTCAGCGCTTCAGCATCCACCTCCTCGGGCACGTCCCACTCCCGCTTCAGCACCTCGTACTTGTAGGAGAAGGAGCCCTTCTCATCGACATTCTGTGTCTCCTTCTGCCCCACCAGCACCACCTTCCTGCCCACCACCTTCACCGACAGCTGTTCGGGAGCGAAGTTCTTGACATCCTGGCAGACAGAGAAGCCATCCCCAGAGCCCTGGGCCAGGGTCATGCTGGTGCTCGAGGTGCGCTCAGTGGCTCCGTGGTTGCTCAGGAGCTGCTCGAAGCTGCTCATGAACTCGCGAGCTTTCTCCATCTCCTGCTGCAGCTCGGTGAAGATCGTCTCTGCGTGTGGCCAGAGGGTCCTCACTGTGCCCAGACGGCTGGCCAGGGAGCTGGAGGCGAATGGTGCGAGGTGCATCCGGCAAAGCATCGTTGCTAATGCTGCTGCTGCTGCTGCTGCTTCTGCTGCTGCTGCTTCTGTCCCTTTTCCAGTGGGCTGGAAGCGTTCTGCCCCGCTGCTGCCGTGGGAGGCTTTTATTCCCGTTCCGTGGAGGCGTGGCCCTGTCCCGCACATTACGTCACCCTCGGGAGAAGAGCTCAGCTCTTTCCAGCCCGTTCCAGCTCGTTCTTGTTACTCACCCGTGAGGTGAGGCACCGCTGACGTCGTGCCCGGCATACCTTCGTCCTGACTCTCACAGCTCTGCACTCCTGGCTTATAATTAGAAGCATCACCTCAGCCTCTGAGAGGGGTGCCTGAGCCACCCCTGCCAAAAATCTGTGCCCTTTGCATTTCCCAGGTATGGAGTGAGTCTCGGCTCTTCTCCTCTCTGCCTCCCCTCACCCTCAGCTGTGGCCCATTTTCCCCCATCTGCGCCCAGGGAGGACCAGAAGTTAGCCCAGTTGGGGTGCACAGTGGGGGTGCTGAGGGGTCAGGACAGGATCGGGGTGGCCAACAGGGAGAGGGGTCCCAGAAAGTGCAAAGAGGTGTCTTGCATGAGACACGTTGCTTTAGGGGTGGGACTGTCCCTGTACCGGCAGAAGTTATGCTCTCCTGGCACAATGGAGCCTGAGCTCCACTGAACCGCCGGCGAGGAGGCCAGGGAAGGGCTCTGTGGCGCCCCGGCCATGGCCCCATGGCCCTGCTGCATCACGATGGCTCTGCAGAAACCTGAGCTCCCAGCAGTGACAGCGGCTCCCTATTTGTGGCATGTGACTTGCCCCCAGAAACAGGCGCTGCTATTTTGGCTGGTAGATAATCAGCCTCTCAAAAATAGGCGATGGCTCCAGGAGGCTGCGTGGGGAGAGAGCGTTCTGGAATGGACACACCCCCGGGCAGGAGAGGATAAAACCCGCTGCTCCCCTGCCCCAGCCCAGCACCGCTCCGGCCACTGCACCGAGCAGAGCTGCAGCGCAACCAGGAGCACTCGCTGGGAGCAGAGATGCTTTGCCGCCTGCACTTCATGCCGCCCATGTCCAGCTCTCTGTTCCCGTGGGTGGGACCCGTCCGCACCCTCTGGCCACATCCAGGCACCCTCTTTGCCGAGCTGGAGCGGGAGATGCGGCTGGAGATGGAGAGGGCTCGGGAGTTCATGAGCAGCGTAGAGCAGTACCTGACCAGTGGGAGCAGCCCCGGGCGGATTGGCATCGCCGCAGACCGCGCGACGAGCACCAACGCAGCCCTGACCCAGGGCTCGGGGGACGGCTTCTCTGTCTGCCAGGACGTGAAGGACTTTGCGCCCGAGCAGCTGTCGGTGAAGGTGGTGGGCAGGAAGGTGGTGCTGGTGGGGCAGAAGGAGACGCAGAGCACAGACGAGAAGGGCTCCTTCTCCTACAAGTACGAGGTGCTGAAGCGGGAGTGGGACGTGCCCGAGGAGGTGGATGCTGAAGCGCTGACCTGCTCCCTGTCCAAGGATGGGCAGCTCCGCATCGAGGCCCCCAGGCTGGCACTGCCAGCTGTCCCGGAGAGGAACGTGCCCATCCAGATGGGGCCGGCGGTGGCACAGCCGGCTGGCAACACTGAGGATGGAGCCGAGCGGGCCAAGGCGTGACGAGAAGCAACGGGGGCCAGGCTGAGCCTGGCTACTGGGGCAGCCGCTGGCCGCAGAGCGGGACCGCGCTGGGACTGCGCGATGGCCCGGGGGGTGGTGTCTGCCCAAAACATGCAGCTTTTTTGATATATAATAAATATTCTTAACTTTTATTTGTTTGGTTTCTGTGTTTCTGGTCTTGCCCAGCCCTGTACTTTGCAACGTTCCTGCCTGTGCCCACGCAGCGCGATGGCAGGGTGGGGTACGGGCTGTGCTGGCACAGGGCATGCCCCAGGCACTTCTCCCCAGCTCTGCCCTGGCAGAAGTTGGGCGAGGGGCTCCAGGCCATGTGCAGCACTGAGAATCCCCGGGAGGTCCTGAGCATCCCCTTGGGGAGCCTTCGGACACCTGACTCCCATCTTTGGGACGGTGCTGGGACACCCCCGTGAGGTGCCCGCGTTCCCTGTGCCGTCCCCCCCGCCAGGCGCTGCCCGCAGCTCCGCGCCCCAGCCCGCCGCTAAGCCGCGCCCACACGGTGAAAGTGGGCGCGGCCTCTCATAAATGGCCATGTGGGCGGACCCGGTTCATTGGTACCGGTCAGGAGGCGCGGCCACGCTCCGTGCTGGGCGCTTGGCCGCAGCTCGTGCCGGCGGTGAGCAGGCGGAGGGTGGGTCACAGGTCACATTTGGAGAAGAAGGCGTGGCCATGCTCCATATTTGCGGGAGTTCTCGGAGTGCGGAGCGCGCCGTGCGCCGCCGAATCGGGTTCGGTACCGGTTACCGGAGGGGCGGGAGGGCTCCTCCGAGCACCGACGGCTCGACACCGCCCTGTGAGGGGCTGTCGCCGTGGGTCGTCATGACCGGACCTCGATCCTGTCTGGACGGTTCACGCCACCTGCAGTGCCGAGTGCTCTGCTCCCGTTGGGGACAGCAGGTGACGTGAACGGGCCCCGGGAGAACCGTCCCGGCAGCACCGACCCCACCGCCCCCGCCGCAACGGACTACGGATCCCGGCGTTCTCGGCGCGCAGGCGCAGTGAGCGCAGAGCGCACGCCGGGCCCGGCATGGCGGAGCCGGAGGCCGCGCAGCCCGGGCGGCCCCCGCCGGGCCCGGGGACGGGAACGGCAGGGGCGGCGGGG
>VZRN01000234.1:612481-623581 GCA_013397935.1 Dasyornis broadbenti
CACCGGGACCGGGGGGACAGAGAGGGCAGGAGGCGCGGTTCAAGGCAGTGCATGGGTGGGGGATGCAGGAGGAGGGTGCTGACCTGAGTGGGGGATGCAGGAGGGAGTTGCAAGGACACTTGTGGGTGTAGGAGGGGAACTTAGCGGGTGCAGGAGGGTGAGTGCAAGGAATGCATGGACAAAGGATGCAGGA
Organism: Dasyornis broadbenti; assembly: GCA_013397935.1. Taxonomy (NCBI): domain Eukaryota; kingdom Metazoa; phylum Chordata; class Aves; order Passeriformes; family Dasyornithidae; genus Dasyornis; species Dasyornis broadbenti. The sequence continues at coordinate 612,675 of VZRN01000234.1, forward strand.
TTGGATGCTGGGATGTACATGGGGTGCAGGGCGGGGTTGCTGGGCCGTGCATGGGCAGGGGCTGCAGAAGGAGATCACTGAGTTGTCCAAAGGAGGTGCAGGGATGTCTCTGAGCAGGGACTGCAGGGTCCTGCAGCTGCACAGGGGGTGTTGGGATGATGGGTGATGCAGGGTGGGGGCTGAGAAAAGCTGGGGTGGGTGAAAAGGGGTAGGTGGGAGCCAGGGAAATCATTTGGGCAGAGAAGGCGGCAGCCTTAGCACGTGGCAGCGCATGGGCCACCGTGATTGCTGCTCCTGTCCCTCATCCCAGGCCAATGACGCCTGCAAGTGCAATGGCTGGAAGAACCCCAACCCCCCCACAGCCCCTCGAATGGACCTGCAGCAGCCAGTGACCAACCTGAGTGAACTGTGCCGGAGCTGTGGCCATGCACTGGGTATCTCCTGTGGGACCTCCTGGGCAGGGTGAATGGTGCAGATGCCCTGATCTCACCATGGCTTTCTCTCCGGCACAGCGGACCATGTGTCCCACCTGGAGAACGTCTCGGAGGAAGAGATCAACCGTCTGCTTGGCATGGTGGTAGATGTGGAGAACCTTTTCATGTCAGTGCACAAGGAGGAGGACACAGACACCAAGCAGGTGTATTTCTACCTGTTCAAGGTGTGTGTGGGGCTGTGCATGTCTCACTGCCCTACTCATGGGGGGACTTGTGCGGGCTCTCCGGTCATTGTGGGGAAACTGGGGCTGCTGTCCTGCTATCCATGCTCTGTTAGAGCTGGAGCTGAAGCTGGGGCTGTGAACCATCCCACAGCCCAGAGACCTGGAACACTGACCCTCTCCTGGACTGACCCCTTTCCTGGCCTTGAATTCCCTAGCGGGGGTGGTTTCTAGGGGATGAACAGATAACCCTGGTGCCTTCCTGACTGTAGAAATTGGAGCAGCTTCATGGCAGCATTCAGCCACCTCCACCACTCCTGGAGCATCTGGTCCCTGGGACTGTGGTGACCATGTCCGATGGTGTCTTTGTAGCTGCTGCGGAAATGCATCCTGCAGATGAGCCAGCCTGTGGTTGAGGGGTCCCTGGGGAGCCCCCCCTTTGAGAAACCAAACATTGAGCAGGTGAGGCTGCAGTCAGGCTTGCGCACTGCCTTGATGACACGTCCTGTGTTCTGCTGCTCTTGCACAGTCCCCTCACTCCCTGGGAGGCAGCACAGAAGAACCTGGAGCAGCCCCTGGCATCCTCCCACCATCCCGTCCCCTCCCCAGGGAGTCCTGAATTTTGTACAGTACAAGTTCAGCCACTTGCCGCCCAAGGAGCGCCAGACCATGTATGAGCTCTCCAAGATGTTCCTGCTGTGCCTCAACTACTGGAAGCTAGAGACACCGTCCCAGTTCCGCCAGCGCTCCCAGAACGACGATGTGGCCACCTACAAGGTCAACTACACCAGGTGAGGGTAGGTGGAGCACTGAGCCAGCCACCCTGGGGTCCAATTCCTGGGACTCTCCCCAGCTCTCCCAGAGTGTCAGTCCACTAGGAGAGCAGGCACCCAGTGGTGCCAGTGCTTTTAAATGTCAGCCATGCCCTTCATCCACCTGCTCTTCTTGGCCCTGCTCCTGGCAGCGTTGTCACAGGAGGGATATGGATGCTGTGGGGTCTCTGGTTCCACCCTGTCACCAGAGCCCCTTCCTGTCCCACAGGTGGCTGTGCTACTGCCATGTGCCGCAGAGCTGTGACAGCCTGCCTCGCTATGAGACCACCCACGTCTTCGGGCGCAGCCTCCTCAAGTCCATCTTCACGGTGACCCGCCGGCAGCTGCTGGAGAAGTTCCGGGTGGAGAAGGACAAGTTAGTGCCAGAGAAACGGACACTGATCCTCACCCACTTCCCCAAGTAGGTGCCCAATGTGGGGGTGGCTGCTGGAGCACTGGGAGGACCTCTCCTTTGGGATGCTTGCATGCTAATATGCCACTCCCTGCCAGGTTCCTCTCCATGCTGGAGGAGGAGATCTACGGTGAGAACTCTCCAATCTGGGAGGCTGATTTCACGGTGCCAGCTGCAGAGGGTGCCCAGCTGGTGTCTCGCCCAGGTATTTCAGGAAGCAGGCCCCCCCTGCTTGGGGGCTGTGGGATAAAGGATCAATGTGTGGGTGAGCAGTGGCAGTGACTGGGCTGCCATGGCGTGATGAGGAGTTTTCTGGTGGTCATGGGCACCATGGGTCTGTTCCAGCTGCAGTCAGCACTGTTGCTGTGCCCACCACTCCGCTCTTCAGCAAGAAGCTCAGCAGCAGCAGCTCGGCCGCCAGCCTGGACACCAGCACCCCGGAGCCCCTGCCAGGTAAGGTCACATGAGCCCACACCACAAAGCTGGAACTGTCTGTGGTCCTTCCCAGCACTGGATGTACTGCTCTGCTCCAATCCTAGGGGAGAAGCGGAAGCTACCTGAGAGCCTGACACTGGAGGATGCCAAGCGGATCCGTGTCATGGGAGACATCCCCATGGAGCTGGTGAATGAGGTCATGCTGACCATCACGGACCCTGCTGCCATGCTGGGCCCTGAGGTATGAGCTGGGGATGCTGGGGCGGCTCTGGTGCTCTCCAGGGCCCACAGAACTGCTTGCCCAGTATGCCAAGGTGGAGTGGGGCTCCCTGAACAGAGAGTGTGCAGGGCCAGTGACCCCTCCATGCCCCTAGACCAGCTTGCTGTCGGCCAACGCGGCGCGGGATGAGACGGCGCGGCTGGAGGAGCGCCGTGGCATCATTGAGTTCCACGTTATTGGCAACTCGCTCTCACAGAAATCCAACAAGAAGATCCTGATGTGGCTGGTGGGGCTCCAGAATGTCTTCTCGCACCAGCTGCCCCGCATGCCCAAGGAGTACATCACTCGTCTCGTCTTTGACCCGTGCGTGGCTGGGGGATGAGGGGGGGCTGGTGTGAGGGGCTCCTCTCACCCTTGGCCATGCTGCCCGCAGGAAGCACAAGACCCTGGCACTGATCAAGGACGGCCGAGTGATAGGGGGCATCTGCTTCCGCATGTTCCCTACCCAAGGCTTCACAGAGATTGTCTTCTGCGCTGTCACCTCCAACGAGCAAGTGAAGGTGAGAGTGGGGAGAAGAGAGATGGGGCACACACGTGTGCCCTCCAAAGCCTGGTGTGGGCAGGATGGTCTCTCTGTAGCTGGTGTAGGGCTGCCCCAGCCCATTGGGCAGCCATACCTGCTCGGCACTGGCCAGGCCCAAGTGGTGTCAGTTGAGCTAGGACATCTTCCAGCTGCCATTTCCATAGGTGGGAGGGGACTGTGTATCCCAGCTGGGGCTGCCTGGGGCGGTCCCTGTCTCACGGTGTTTCCCCAAGGGCTATGGGACGCACCTGATGAACCACCTGAAGGAGTACCACATCAAGCACAACATCCTCTACTTCCTCACCTATGCGGATGAGTACGCCATTGGCTACTTCAAAAAGCAGGTGTGCTCCTTTCCCTGGGCAGCTGTCCTCAGCCCTGCTGCACATCTGCCCCCTCCCACCTGCCCTCTCTCTCCTAGGGCTTTTCCAAGGACATCAAGGTCCCCAAGAGCCGCTACCTGGGATACATCAAGGACTACGAGGGGGCGACCTTGATGGAGTGTGAGCTGAACCCCCGCATCCCCTACACCGAGCTTTCACACATCATCAAGAAGCAGAAGGAGGTACGGCCCAGAGGTGGGCAGGAGGGGGTGGGTGAGCACTGCCAGCTGCCCCCTGAAGCAGGGGAGAGTTGAGGAGCTGTGCTGCCCCTGAGAGCTGACTTGCAGGGCAGAGAGGGGGCACTGGTGGTGTTGTCACTGCCCGGGGTTGTATCTGGCCTTGTGTGGTGGGTTTCTGGGGTCCCACGTCATGGTGCGGCTCCCCAAGGCTTTCTGCAGCCCCCACTCATCTGCCTCCTTCCAACCCCCCTTCCCTGCAGATCATCAAGAAGCTGATTGAGAGGAAACAGGCGCAGATCCGCAAAGTCTACCCAGGACTGACCTGCTTCAAGGAGGGTGTGCGGCAGATCCCCATCGAGAGCGTCCCTGGCATCCGTGAGTCCTGGCAGGGGATCTGGCAGAAGGGCTCTGTCCTCCCTCCCCATTGCTGCAGGGCACACATGGTGACACCGACACTTGTCTTCCAGGAGAAACAGGATGGAAACCACTGGGGAAGGAGAAGGGGTGAGTGATACATGGGTGGTGGGGTAGACCTGCAGCAGCAGGGCTAGGGGCCCAGCTCAGGCTTTGCCTCAGTCCTGGCATTGTTCTGGTCCTGGAATGGAGAGAGGCTGATGAGCACTGGCTTTGTCCTGCAGGAAGGAGCTGAAGGACCCAGACCAGCTCTACAACATGCTGAAGAATCTGCTGGCCCAGATCAAGGTGTGGGCAGGAGAGCACCCTCACTCTGGGGTGCATGTCTGCCTGACAGTCCTCAGAGCTGCCTCCCCTGGGATGGGCTGTACAGGGCTTTGCCCCTGGGGACTGCTGGGGTGACCCATATGTGGGGGGAGCAGGACCCCTGGTGCTGGGGTGAGCCAGGGTTGTGTGTGTTCATTGCTCCAAGTGCCCCCCACCTCTCTCCAGACCCACCCCAGTGCATGGCCTTTCATGGAGCCAGTGAAGAAGTCGGAGGCACCGGACTACTATGAAATCATCCGCTTCCCCATTGGTAGGTTGCTGTGTCCAGCCTCCCACGCCAGGATGGCAGAAGAGGGGCCTGGAGACCCCCCCATTCATTCTGGGGTCTGTGCTGGGGCCTCATGTTTGAGGTGGTGGGAGCCTTGGGATAGTCCAGAGTGAGAGAGTGATGAGTTGGGACCCGCAGTCGGTGTCCCGCTCCGTGGCTGGGGGGTGCAGAGGCCTGGGGAAGGGTCCTGACCCTTCCCCACCCCCAGACCTGAAGACCATGACTGAGCGCCTGAAGAACCGCTACTACGTCACCAAGAAGCTGTTCATCGCCGACCTGCAGCGCATCATCACCAACTGCCGCGAGTACAACCCGCCCGACAGCGACTACTGCAAGTGTGCCAACACCCTCGAGAAGTTCTTCTACTTCAAGCTCAAGGAGGGGGGCCTCATCGACAAGTAGGGGGGCCAGCCTGGACCTGCTGTGGCCACCAGGTCTCCCATGGGAAGGACAGGGCTCCTGTGGGATCCAGCCCCACTCTCTCTCTGGGTAGGAGCTGCTGGTGGGATTGGTGTTGCTGAGCAGCCTGGGGAGCTGGGCTTTCCTTCTTTGGGTGCAAGGGGCCATGGGGGCTAGTGCTTTTATCCCTGAGGTGCTCTGGCTGCCTCTCCTAGGGAGTGGGGGTGAGGCTGGAGCTGCCCAGGGCAGGGACAGCACTGAGCTCCTGCCTCTGCCTGGGGAGAGGGAGCCCCCTGACTCCTGTGCATCCCATTTACCTGGGATTGTGCCTTCTGCCTTGGCTCCCTGTGACAGGGCAGGGGCACACAAGTGCTTTGGTTTCTGCTCCGTCCACGTTACAAGCAGCCGCTACCCCTCACGTTGAATGTACAGCGGGGTCAGCCCTGCGGCTGCCCGCAGCGGTGCTGCTCCTGGGCCAGGGTCCTGCTGGGCGGGGGGCTCTGCCCTGTACACCCAGCTCCTGCTGCCTCAGTCAGCTCTTCCCTGCCCTCCGGGGCAGGTCTGCCTTCCCTGCCTGTACATCCTCCCTGCCTGCCCCTGCTGGGGTCACGGGGGGCTGCCAGCCCCAGTCCTGCCCCTCTGAGTGCCAGGGAGGGTGGCTGCCCGTTGCTGTGCTGGCCTCTGTTCCTCCTGCTCTGCGGCAGCTGGCAGCCACCTCTGCTTCTCTCCCCCTTTGCTCCCCTCTCCTTGTGCCCCCCCTTCCCTGCCCCCACTCGCCCCCATTCCACTTGACTGGTGTTTTGTTGGTTTGTTTGGTTTTGTTTTTTTTTTTTTTTAATAAATGTCCTTGTGCAGCCCCAGCTTCATCCTTGGGGCTCACCCCAGCGTGGTGGGTGGGGGGACAACCTGGGATGTTCTGGGGGATGTTTGGTTTGGGGAGGGGAACAGGAAGAGCTCGGGATGGGGCGAGTGTAAAGATCCCCGTGGATGGGCTGGGGTGCAGTGGGTAGAGTTGGGGTGCGCTGGGGTCCGGGACAGGCCGGGGCGCAGGGAATGGTCTGTGTGCGGGGGGCTGTTGAGGGAGCTCCACTCGGTTTTGGTTTCGGTTTACAGCCGGGGCTCCCGGGGGATCCCCGGGCCGGGCGGGCGGCTCGGCGCGGTTCGGTTGGCCCCAGCGCGGCCGTCGGGGCACCCCCTTGCTGGGCCCTCGCCCGCTGCTCCTCCGCCGGGACCGGCAGGACGCGCCGCCTCCAGTTTCGTTTCCCGGCCGGTCCCGGCTGCGGCGGCTGCGGGACACGGAGCGGCGGGGGAATGGAGCTCCGAGGGTACCAGCGGGAGGCGGCGGCCCCGGCTCTGCGCGGCCGCAACAGCATCGTTTGGCTGCCCACGGGCGCCGGGAAGACCCGCGTGGCGGTCCACGTCTGCCGGCGGCACTTGGAGAGCCGGCGGGGTGGCAAGGCGGCCGTGCTTGTCAACAAGGTACCGCCCTGCCCACGACCGCGGCAGCCACGGGTGGTGATCCTGGCCGGTGCTGAGCGTGGTCCTGTGGGCACAGGTACACCTGGTGGACCAGCACACCGAGAAGGAATTCCACGCACTGCAGGACACCTTCAAGGTGATGTCCATCAGTGGGGACACCAGCCACAAAGCCTTCTTTGCCGACCTGGTGAAGAAGAGCGATGTTGTCATCTGCACAGCCCAGATACTGCAAAATGCCCTGGTCAGCGCAGAGGAGGACATGCACGTGGAGCTGACAGGTGGGTACCAGATCACACATGCTACTGGCCCGACAGCCCTGGCTGAACCCCCAGCTGAGCCCCCATCTCACTCTGCCCCCCTCCCTGGCCTGGAGCAGATTTCTCACTGCTGGTGATAGATGAATGCCACCACACACACAAGGATGCTGTCTACAACAAGATCATGCTGAGATACCTCCAGAAGAAGCTCAGTGGGGAGCAGGACCTGCCACAGGTCCTGGGGCTGACGGCATCCCCTAGCACTGGGGGGGCAATGTCCTTCGAGGGAGCCGTAGAACATATCCTGCAGGTGCGTCCTGTGCCCCCTGTCCTGCTTTGGCACAGCTTCCCCTGGGGTACAGCAGGTGTCCCTTGGGATGCAGGTTGATGTTCAGGTGTGCTGCTGCTGGGCAGCCCAGAGGAGTCATCCTCAAGCTAACCAGGCTGTCAGTGAGCACCGTGCGCGGCACTGTTCTGGGCAGCTGGGCTCAGGGTGGAAGCAGGGTCTTTCCCTCTCAGATCTGTGCCAACCTGGACACTGAGCAGATCACATCAGTGCAGGAGGAGGTGCAGCGCCTGCAGAGCCACATCCCCCAACCCAAGAAGCAGTTTGACCTGTGCCAGGAGAGAGTGCAGGTGAGGGACAGCTGCTCAGAGCCATGGGGCTGCTCACTGGGTGGAAGATGAGACCCCCAAGCCCTGCTGGGTGAGGGCTGTGTCCCTTCATCTGCTTCGCTCAGCCCAATGTGAGAAATCACTTGACCCAGAGCTTTAGTGCTGGGGGATCCTACAACTGTCTGGGTCCCAGCATGCAAACAGCCACGATTCCTGGTCCTGAGCCCTCACTGCTCCCAGGACCCCTTTGGTGAGCGGCTGAAGAAGGTGATGGTACAGATCCACCAGTACATGGAGAAGCCAGATCTTCTGTGGGACTTTGGCACGCAGATTTATGAGCAGCGCATTGTGGAGCTGGAGAAGAGAGGTGAGGGTGCGGCAGCGCGGGTACGGCAGGGCTGAGCTGCGGGGACAGGCTGTGACTGTGGTGTCCCCTGGCCCGCCAGCTGCAGAGATGTTTTGTCGCAAGATGCGGGTGTGTGCCCTGCACCTGCACAAGTACAACGACGCTTTACTGATCAATGACACCGTGCGGATGGTCGACGCCTTCCAGTGCCTCCAGCAGTTCTACAGCGCTGAGAGGGATGAGAAGGACCCCACTGAACAGTTCCTCACTGCCACGTTTGAGGGTAACAGAGGGGTCTGGAGGGGGATAATGCTGGCTATGTTTTGGCTGCAGGGGGTCCCCCTAACACCTTGCACACCTGTGCAGAGAACAAGGCGAGCCTGCAGGCACTTGCCAGGGACCAGCGCTATGAGAACCCCAGGCTGGGCAAGCTGGAAGAGATCCTGCGTGAGCACTTTCAGCCCCTGGGCACTTCCCGTGGCATCGTCTTCACCAAGACAAGGCAGAGTGCCCACAGCCTGCTCAGCTGGCTGCAGACCACAGCCACACTCCATGGGCAGCACATCAGGGCCGCTGTTCTCACCGGCACTGGCTACAGCAACCAGACCAGGCACATGACGCAGGTGAGTGGGCAGGAACTGGACTGAACTGGACCAAACCCACTCTGCACACTTTGGGAGTGCTGTTGGTGCTACCCAAGTCTCAGAGCCCTTCACAGCTGCTGAAGCATCACCCCCCTGTCTACCAGAATGAGCAGCAGCATGTGATCAAGCAGTTCCGTGAGGGAGCCCTCAACCTGCTCTTCTCCACCAGTGTGGCCGAGGAGGGCCTGGACATCCCTGAATGCAACATCGTGGTCCGTTATGGGCTGATGACCAATGAGATCGCCATGATGCAGGTGCTGCTCAGGATCCCTCTGGCCCTGCTGGGATCCCCCAAAGCCACAGGGGTGGGACATGGGGCCCTTGCATTTCCTGCAGGCAGCTCCTTGGGGATGAGCCCAAGGAGCTCCATGGGCAGGGGTGAGCCGGTAGGGGTAGCACCAGCCCCTGGGAAAACATCTTGGCAAAGCGCAGGGGAGGGCGGAGGTGGCTCCACCCTCACAGAGTGGCACAGAAGGGTTGGCTGTGTCCCTCTTCTACTGACTGCAACCTTTGGCCTTTGCACTGCAGGCCCGGGGCCGTGCCCGTGCCGAGAACAGCGTCTACTCTGTCCTTGCCAAAGCCAACAGCAGAGAGGTGTCCCGAGAGCTGCTCAACGAGGACCTGGTGGAGCTCATGAAGAGGGCAATTCAGGCAGTGCAAGCCATGCCTGAGCAGGAGTACTGCCAAAAGGTGGATACTGGGTGCTGCCGTGGGCACTGGCAGGGCCAGGCAGCTCTTGCCCACCTCTGCACCCTGCATTTGGCTTCCTGCTCTGCCCTGGAGCAGCACTGGATCCTGGGATGGGGTTGTGTGAGGGGCATGGGGCAGTGTGTGCCCGTTGTGCCCTGCCCTGCCTGTCCTGCCCTGTGGCTTGCTCTTCTGGGATGGTGCATTCCCCAGTGGTCATGGATCTTGCTGTACCTGCCATCTGTCCTTGCCTGCAGCCCTGTGCTGACCCCTGTTCCTCCCTGTCCTCCACAGATCCGGGAGCTGCAGCGGGTGGCCGTAGCCAGCTGGCTGATGAAGGAGGCCAGGATCAGCGAGCGGCAGCAGCTGCATGACCCGGATGCTGTTCGCCTGTACTGCATCAACTGCAACAGGGCCGTGTGCCGTGGCAGCGACATCCGCACAGTGGAGGACATGCACCATGTCAACATCAACCCCAGCTTTGGGTAGGAGTCTCGCATGGGCAGGGGTGAGCAGGCAGGGGTAGCACCAGCCTGCTGCCAGCTTCTTCTCAGGGACCTTGGCACAGGGAGGTTGCAGGAGCTTTGATTGACTACGGGAGCACCTGTTCTGCCCTGTTTGTGTCCCCTGGACCATCATCCTTACTGTTTGGCTGCCCCTTCCTTGCAGGTCATATTACAGAGTTTCCTCTGGAAAAATAAAGTTCCAGCGGGCTTTCAAGGACTGGGAGCCTGGCTGCCGTATCGCCTGCAACGCCTGCAGCCAGGTGAGCACCACAATTCCCCTGTGTCTGCAGCCCAGTCAGAGCTGGAGGGACTGGAAGGGCTGTGCCTTGTGCCCCAGCTTCCAGCTGAGGAATGGAACTGTGTCCCCCCGGCACATTGCCATAGCATGTGTGTGCTGTGGGACATGGACACAGGCTGTCTCCAAAGGAAGGGCATGCCTTGAGAGCAAGGAACTGCCCCATCCCTGTGTGTGTGGCCCTGCATCCTGGGGACGCCATCTTTACATTGTGTAACTGTCCCCTTCCTGCTCACACAGGACTGGGGGATGGAGATGTTGTACCGGCAGGTGAAGCTGCCTATCCTCTGCATCAAAAACTTTGTGGTGGAGACACCAGCAGAGAAGAGGAGGTACAAGAAGTGGAGTGCTGTGACGTTCCCCATCAAGGCGTTTGACTACCTGGAGTACTGCTCTGACACCCACGGCCTGTCCTTCTAGCACAGGCTCTGTTCAGGAGAAGACTGTTCACAGGGCACTTTCAGGGTCTCAGGGCACTTTCTCATGAAAAGGGGAGGCTTCCTTGACCCTTGGACAGAGAGCCACAGATCACTCCTCTCTTCTTCGTTGGTCTGAGCCACAGCAGCGTGTCCCGTGCTGGAGCCCATGGCTGCTGAAGGAGCTTTGCTGCACCCACATAGAAAGGACGAGATGCTGGGATTGAAAACCACCCAAACCCTTCCTTGTTCCCCATGCCCTCCCCTCTGCAACCCTGCCAGGAGAACCATCCGTTTCTGTGGGCCCAGGACATTGCCCAGCACTTCCCCACTCTGACTTGTGAATTTGATGGGTCTCCATTAAAAACGCACATGCTAGACTGAAGGGGCAGTTGGCTGTGTCACTCACGGCCAGAGCTGGCTGGTCACAGGAGGGTTTGAGGAGGGACATTGCACCGGAGCCAGACCCTACTGTGCACTGCGCCGGCAAAACAGGGGTCTCCAGGGGACAGTGGAGTCTATGGGGCTGCTCTGGCCCTACCCCACCCGCAGGAAATGCCCTGACCCACCGGCCT
>VZRN01000234.1:623712-650422 GCA_013397935.1 Dasyornis broadbenti
GGGCCCGGGCCGGCTTCGAGGCGAGGGATTCGGTACCGTGGAGCGCAGCCCCAGCCTGAGCGGCCGCCCGTGCTGTCCCACCTCCAGCCACTAGAGGGAGTCCCGGGCCGGACTGGGGATGCCCGGGACACCGGGGCATGTTCGGGGAACCGGGGAATGATCCGGCGGCACCGGGGGATGTTCGGAGAACTGGGGAATGCTCCGGCGAGTACAGGGGCATGCAGCGCTCGCACCTGCCGCTCCACGCGTGTCCCTTCCCCGCGGGATCCTGCCACTCGTGTTGGCGCTGGCCCGGGGACACCCCCGCCGGTAAGCAGCGCGGATGCTCGGCAGGTCACGGGTGGCTCCGCAGGTGTCGGGGAGCTGCAGATGGGCTAGGATACGTGCGAAGGGCCAGAGTCCTGCTACCACCTGACTGGTACCAGAGGCTTCCACAGTGTCAGGCACACTTAGTCCGCTTTCAGGTGGAGATGGCCTCGAGGACACCACGATACCAAACTCCTGTTCTTCAGAAACTGGGTAATGAGGCCATTTGAGTTATTTGTAGCTCCTTGTGGGCTGGGATGGCCTCTCCTCCCGCTCCCTAGGCAGGATCCCTCCCGCAGGGACCCCAGATCGTTTTGCTCAGCTCAAATTGCCCTGATTTGTGCTTGGAGAATTCAGATTGTGAGTTAGCCCAATGGGTGCCCATGGCACTGGGTGGTGCAACCTCTCACCAGCCCTGGTAGGTCTGGCTGTCCTCTTGGGTGCCCCAAACCAGAATTTCTATAACAAAACTTGCCCCTTTTTGAGGGAGTGCAGCTGACTTCATGGGATACAGGGCCAGGGTGGCATTGTGAGTTGCTGTGGGTTTTGCAAATGGGTCTGCATCCAGCCTCTGCTTGTTCTTCTCTCTGTGTCCCTGCTTTAATGTCAGCCCTGTCTGACTTCTTCCCAGGGGCTCGCTAACCTTGGGCCTGGCGGCAGGGAGCAGCCGAGCTGCAGTGATCAGTGCTGCGACCTTGGTCGGTGTCCTTCAGGGCTGGCATCCTTCTGAGCCAGCATCCTTCTGAGCCAGCATCCTTCAGGACCGGCATCCTTCAGAGCTGGCCTCCTGTGGTCAAATCTCCAGGCTGGAAGAAGTCCGTGGCTCAAAGCACCTTTGCTTATCTCAGCTCCCCAAAGCACTTATGTTCTGGCCATCATGACTTTCTGCCTGTAAGCAGAGATGGGCACCATTAGCCCCGCAGCAAACAGCTGCTGCAGCAAGTTCTGCTGGCAGAAGCATTGTGAAAGGGTTCACCCCTGGCCCCACAGGCTGCCAGGATAGGCACAGCCCCAGGAACGCCTGTGTCCTCCTGCCCCAGCACCCCCCATGCCCCCGGCAGCTGGGTGTGCTCACAGAGTCAGAGCAATGCAGCGATTTATTTTTCACAGCTCACTTCATTTGTCATCCGTGCGTCAGAAAGCACCGATTCCCCTCTCAAGGCACCAGCTGGAAAACCTCCAGCTTCTCCACCTGGCAGCACCTCAGGTCAGCCCTTTCCCCAGGCTGGTGTTTAGTGGGACTTAGTGCTCAGCCTGTTTGACTTACCGGGAAGGAGCCTGAGATGTGACTTGATTACAGCATGCGAGCATCTTCCTGGGGAGAAAACTGCTGCGTATTAAAGGGCTCTTTAACTTGGCAGAGAGAGGAATAATGAGAGCTGAGGCTGAAAGATAAAGTCAGGCAAATTGAAATTTGAAATCCAGGGCAGGTCTGCAGCAAGGAGGGCACAGAGCAGCTGAAGCAGGACCCCAGGTACCTTTATCAAAGAGATGCCTGGCGCTGGGGGTTCTGCCCTGGGGATGGCTCCATCCTGCTTCATGCCTCTGGCTCAGGCTGCAGCAGGATGAGCAGCAGGAGTCCGGTGGCATCTTGGGTGAGGGGGATGGGGACTGAATTTTGCTTCCCAGGCACATCTGAAAATCTGGCTATTGCACAGTATCTCTTCCAGAGCCCGGCAGCATGTCAGACCCGGAGGTGACCTTTCCCAGGACAGCTGGAGCTTCCCTCTGTACTAGGGGAAATTCCAGTCTGGAGAAGAGTGCTTGTGGAGGAAGAATTCTATCCTGAAAGTCAGAAGCCCTCTCCCCACTTTGTTCCTGCATCTCCTCCGCTGCCGGGAGCACATAGGAGCCTGCAAAGATTGTGGGGGTATCTCTGTCTTTCTCGGCTCTGCCGGCCTCGCAACTGACGGCCGCATGTGGAACGATACCCGCCGGGAGTTAATCCTGACCGTTTGCATGTCAGGATGCTGGTGGATTAAACAAGGGGATTAGCATCAAACAATTTCCCTTGCGCCCCGAGCGGGAGGCAGGAAATATAACCACTGCAGGTTTATTCTGCTGAGGTTAAAACAGCTCCCTGGCATGTAGCGGGTGATGCCATCCGAGCCAGTGGCACAGTGAGACGCATGCCCAGGGCATTGCAGGAGCACTGGGATGAGGATGTCAAGACCAGGGACTGCTCATCCCAGGGGAATCAGGGAAGTGTCCCTGCTGGGTGGGATTGCGTACCCACTGAAGCCTGTGATCCCACCACTCCAGCTGTGAGGTGCCAGTGCACAGGAGCCGTCTGGGCTTGGGGAAAAGGCTGCAGCTGCCCATTAGGTGCTCCCAGGAGGGCACAGAAGCCAGGACTGGGGAGACTCCAGTCCCCCACAGACACTGAGCCCCCCCGGCACCATCCTTCTGGCTGCTCCTGCCAGCCTGGGCTCAGCTGTGGATGGCAGAGGACGGAATAGCCTCGCGGATATAAAGGCAAATCTGTTTTCCCAACAGCTCCTGGGTTCCCAAGCCAGGGGATGGTGATGCTGCTCTGATCCAATCTGATGGTGGCAGTGCCACAGGCTGCCAGCTTTCATCCCAAGCTTCTTGCCCACTTGTGATCCCAGGGTCTCCTGTTAGCACCGGGGCACAGCCCTGTGCACTCAGCCACTTAGAAAAAGTAAACCAAACCTCCTAATCCCGGAGGATTAGGAACAAGCTGGATGGAACACTGGCTGGGGCAGGACAGCCTGGCAAAGAGACTTGACATCTCTTCAGACCCAAGCACCGTGGGAGCAGCTGGACTTACATCCCTCTGTCCTTGCTGGCCCAGATCTTTCAGCCCCTGGAGGTTTCTTGGCTGTTTTCCTCCGAGGAGCATTCCCAGGGCAGCCAAGTCCCTGGTCAGCCGAGAACAGGACCATCTCACGTGCCCACTTTGTTTTTCTAGGAAAGGGCTAAAAATACCATTGTAGGGGCTGTGTGGAAAGGCCCAGGCAGATCCTCAGCTACTGGGAATGGAGTGATTTAGAGCCCATAGCCTGTGCGTGATCCCAGTCACTGTGCAGGGGCAGAGACTGTCCCTGGGCCAGGGTACATCTCCGTGGGGCAGAAGAACAGGGGGGCTGTAGGTCCCCTCTTCGTCAGCACTGCTGGGGTGGCTGCTCTCCTTCTTGCCATTTTTAGGTGACTATTTGGGCTGGGCATTAGCAGGATGTGGCGGAGAGGGGATGCAGCACAGTGGGTTAAGACCCAGGGACAGCTGGCCGGTGCTGGCACAGTCTGGGGTCTGCGGGGACCCCCTGGCACAAGCTGCAATATCCGAAAATTCCCAAACAAAATTTCATGCACTAAATCTTAGGGCTGCAATTCTGCTGAGACCTGGCTTTATAATTGGATCTGTCAGAAACCCGTCACACTTAATGTGCAGCTGCCAGCATGTGTGCAACTCCTCAGCAACTGCGCTGGCTCTCTGGGCACTGGGAAATCTGGTCCTGAGATTTTCTAGCTTGAGGAAAGGTCTAGTTCATACGTAAACCCCCAACACTGAGAGCAGGGCAGTGAGGGCCAGCCCTAGTGTTAACTCGAGGTGCCTCAATTTCCTTCAGTGTCAGGGAAGGCAGTAGGACGGGGACGATGCTGGCGAGGCATGGGAGCCCAGTGTGTGTGTGTGTTCTTCACCTAAGTAATCAAACTCAGTTATGCAGTGTTTGATTAAAGGCCACAAAACATATTATCTTTGATTCTTCCACTTTATTTTTGTTGCCTTCATTTGTCCCTTGGAGATGAGAGTTGCTCTGGTACTTATTAGTCACAAAGCCCCAACCTTGCGCTGCGTTCCTGCTATCTGAGAAATGAATTATTAATGGTGCATTAAACAGAGACTGGAAAGGGGCCCTGGGACACTGATAATCAGGAGCTAATTGAGGAAGAAATGAGATACTGCTCCTGTTGCAGAATGAGGACTGTGCAGCACTGCGATACCAAAGGTGACCCTGCTAAAATTCCTGGGCCAACTGCACCCGGCTCTGCCTGCTCAGCCCTTGCTGGTGGGTCACGTGTGCACCTGGCCAGGATGTTCTCCTGGGCTGGGATGTTCTCCCTGGCTGGAATGTTCTCTTTGGCTGGGATGTTCTCCTTGGCTGAGATGCTCTGCTCTGGCCAGGATGTTCTCTCTGACAGGGATGATGTTCCTAACAGGGATGCACTGTCTCAGGCATCAGAAAGAAATCAGACAAATGGATACATGGCCCTGGTAAGCTGCTGCATCCCAGATTTTGATGGCATGAAGCAGGTCCTGGGGCTGGCCAGGTGTGTGGGCACAGGCAGCTCCCTGTGTCCTCAGGGATGTCCCACCTCAGTGGTGGCTGCTCAGGATGCTGGATCCTGCCTGGACCTTGTTTGGACTCCTGCACAAGTGACAGGGGCTGAACAACTTCAATTCTATTTATCCTCCCTCACTGTTTTGAGGCTCTTGCGAGCTGGGGAAAGATGGGAGTGTGGGGGATTGTCACTGTCACTGGCCTCCCTCGCCACGGGCAGTGGGTGCTGCTGCTCTGACAGTGTCAGGCTGACATGGCCCCAGAGTACCCCATCACCTCCCCTTCCAAACACCAGTGGTGGGTTGGATTTAGGACCTGACCGTCCTGCTCCCCTCCGGGCTCTGGTGGGCTCAGCACCACTTCCCCCAAGTGCCCAGCCAAGGCTCCTTGCTCCAGCTCTGCTTCGACGTCACGCTGAAGCAGCCGCAGTTCACCCAGACTCCTTGCATAAATATTTATGCACTGATGCAATGCTTTTCTAAATATAAAGCTTTATCTGAAATTTCATTTAAACATTAAGTGTAGATAATTTATTTATAATTAATGTAGACATCATGCCCCATCTCTGGAATGCCTGTGAGCTTTCATTTATAATTGGGAGGTAAGTCAGGATCTAGAGGCTGGGCTCTTATCAGTTTCATTTTAATTTTCCTCCTACAGCAAATGAAGCTGGTGCAATTCATCTCTCATTAGGAGCAAGCACAAAACTCCCCTAAAATAAAACAGTTTTATGGGGAACAGGTAATAAACCCATCTTTGTTCCTCTTATCGCCTTTGATAATGTTACTGGGGCTCACAGATCCCTTCAAAGTGTTGCTCTTCCTTAAAAATAAGTCTATTAAAAATTAAAACTGCTCTCCTATATAATAAAATTTACTCCCTCCAATTATGCAGAGGGAGCAGTTATTGGCCTTCCGTAGATTTTAATTAAAAGTTACAACAGGAAGGAAATAACAACAGCCATAAAATAACAGCAGCCTCTCCCCTAACAATGAGTTATTGGTGCCTCTGTCACTCAGGTGCCTCTCGAAGTGATGCCTAATGGTGGTAAGAGGTGCCAGGGCCAGCAGGTTCCAGGAGCCAGTGCCAGGGGTCTCTCTATTACCCCCAGAGCAGTGAGGGGTTTCCTGCACCCATGGGTGCCCAAATGAGTGCTCAGCTCAGCTCTGACCTGTTTGTGCTCTTGTTTCTGCACCCCGGTTAGAGAATGGGGCTGTCTGGCCTGCAATGCCCATGGGCTGGGGGTCCTGATGTCGGAGCGAATGCGGCTATGCTGATTCTGGGGTGCAAATCACAGTCCAGCTCTACTGGGCTGTGGGGGCAAGGCTGCCCCCCATTTAATCCCCCAAGGCACGTGCGTCCCTGCTGGCCTGGAGGCTGGGTTCATCCAGCATCCCCAAGTCCTTCCTTGGGAAGCGTGTTCTGGCAGAGTGGGGCTGTGGAAGCTGCGTGTGCCTGGCCCAGATATTTTACAGAGCTCATAGAGGGACCATCAAAGGCAGCTCTGCACTCACGCTAAAAATAGCAGGTGCCCGGGATGGTGCAGGGGCTGCTGGTGGGAATGCGGCACCTCCGTCACCTGCAAACACCTGCTCATGTGGAAAGGGCTACATCCATGGAAAAGTTTATTCCATGTTTACAACAGCTCTTCCAGAATGCAAACTTTTGCTTTTGAGGGCACCGTTGGCTCATCTGAATTCAAACATGGGTGTTTGTGGGGCCAGTACCCCTCACCTACACTGGCTGTGGAGCCGATCTCCCTAGCTGCTCAGAGCTGGGTCACTGCTAATTGAGCTGACGAGAAACAGGTGAGAGCCAAGATGCTGCTATTGCTGGGGCTGGTGCAGCTGCACTTGGCCTGTGTCAGCTTTTTGCTCCCCTGGAGTCTGGAGGTGCTGCTGTGGCACATCCCGGCATCCCACAACCCACGCCAGCAGTGTGTCGTGGGAATCAAGGTGAATTGAACCACCTGGAGCCCAGCTGGGCCCTCGCACCCAGGCTATGGAATGGGGACCAGTCCTGCCTTGTGCATGCTGGGGACAGGGGCAGTGCAGCCTCACTCAGCTCCCGTGGGCTGGTGCTGCCCAGTGCTGTTGTTCCTTTAACCAGTGTTCCGCTGCTGGTCTCTTCATTGCCTTCCCTGGATCCTGGCTGTGAAGGTGCTAAACCCTCCTGATCTGGCTCTGAAACGTTTATGAAATCTTTATGGGCTTTCGAAAAGATTTTAATTCCCTGACAGTGCTGCTTTCACTGGAAAAAAAAAAAAAATTATGACTCAATGAGCAATTACAGCTCAACAGCTGCTGAACAGCCACGGCAGCTGCTGGAGCAGCTTGGCACAGCTCAGTGCAGTGGCCGAGGAGCCAGCGAGCCTTCCTGGAAAGTGATGATGGGCCTGAACCACCCCACACCGACCTTCCCTGGCTGTGGGATCCTGGCTCCTCCCCTGGGCACAGCCCCTCCTCTGCCCATCTGTCTTCCATGGTCCTTTGTACCCAGAAGCCTGAGCTCTGCCTGGTGCTGGTCCCTGCCATGCAGTGCCAAGGAAGGAGACAGTGCACCTGGAGAGATGGGCACTGCAGCCAGCTGGTGTCGTGGGAACCCAGTGGGTGCTGCAGGAGGGATCCTCCTTCCCTGGAGTTCTGTGATTCCACATTCGGGATTGGCAATGTCTCAGTAGCATCAGGTCTGGGACAGCTCATCACCCCTACCCATCACCTGTCTCACATCACCAGAGCATCCCCAGGCAGTGCCAGCCCCTTCCTGTGTGGGGATGTGTCAGAGCTGCCAGCAGATGTAGAACACTGGGGTAATTGTAAAACTCCCTATTTACTGAAAGCAGAGCTGCTGAGCTCCAGAAACATGAAGAAAGGGGAAGCATTGCCCTGACAGTGCCCATTACTTCCTGGCAGTGCCCATTCCCTCATGGTTCCCTCTCTCCTGGCAGTGCCTGATCCTGTTTCCTTGTAGGCTCATTTCTGCTCCTTGGAGTGCACAAAGTTGCTGTCCAGGACAGAGCACAGGGTTGGGAGAAACTTTGTGAACAGCTACAGTGTGATGGAGGGGCTGGATGTGCTGTGCCTTCTGCTGCTCTGTCCCATGGCACATCAGGGTGCGGCAGCTGGCGACGACCCTCCCTTTGTTTAAAGTTTTGTCTTCAGCTTTGGACATATCTGCAACAAACCAAAATGTTCAAGGGTGACCGTGGTCTTGGCACAAGCAGTGTCTCAGGGAGAAGCATTGCAAAGGGCTGCCCTTGGGTGAGGGAACCCAGAGTTCCCATGGAGGGGAAGAAATGCATCCATGCTCCTCAGTGCTGGAATACTGGGAGATGTGGGTCAGGCAAGAGGCCTCATCTCTGCACTTCCTGATTCCTATGCCTGGAAGGGGAGTACAGCCCCTTCCCTGCACTACAGTGGAGGCAGGATGAGGCTGAAAGGGTTAAAGTAAATGAAAAAATTGTGGAGGAGCCCCAGCCTTGTCTCTGCTCCTTGGAGAAGAAGGCTATACCATCATCACCAGGCTCCTGACAGCCAAGGTACTGTAAAGTTTGAGATCCATTAGAGTGCCTGTAATTATTTATAGGGAGAGAAAAAAAACATCCTACATTGTGAAAATCAGATGGCACAGCAAACAAATGCACCGAGCTTTGGTGAAAGGGTTCTGAAAACCCAAAGTGATTTATGATGAGCCAGGCTGAGGCTCAGTGGTGCCGCACTGCTGCTCCTGGGGACCTGACTCTGACAGCAGAGGGGAAGGGGCTCCTGGTGTGGACAGGTGGGATCTGCTGCTGCTGGGCCACCTGCTTGTGTTCCAAGACCTATAGACCCAGAAGTAGCTCAAACTGGGACTTCCTGCTCCTGGCTTTCCCCTCTCTGGCAGCTGGTGGCCCTGGAGCCTCCCGCAGGCATGGTCACCTCTGGGCTTGGAGGGATTTGGAGCAGCACGTGCTCTGCCCCCACTTCTGCAGCCTCCAGCCTCTGCCAGCAACAGCATGGGGCCAATCACACCTCTACCTCTTGGCATCAATTCTGCATTTTAGCGGAGGCAAAGTAGTGAGCAGGCAAGTGCTCTGGGTGAGAGGAGCCCCTGGGTACCTGCTCCAGAGGAGAGGGCACTTGGCCAGAGCAGTTCCCTCCCAGCTGGGCTCCTAAGCTCAATTAGCGGTTTTGGGAAGTGCTTTGAGATCCTCTGTGAAGTGTCCTGGAGGAGGGCAAAATGTGATTATATAACGTGTCTAGACAGCGTATTCCTTGGGGCGGGCAGTAGGACACTTTTATATCTCCTCTCCTGTGTCAGCACTGTGTGGCCCCGCTGAAAGGTTCTGGGAGCTGCTAAAATATTAACAACAATGACAGCGACAGGCAAGCGCAGACTTTTGCACTTAAAATTGTTGATCTTAGCACAATAGGGGAGCATGGCAGCAGAGGAGCCTTTGCCTGGCGGCACCTTGTGCTCCAGCAGCAACGACTGAGGAGGAAGTAGCATCTCCCTGCAGGCCCCCTCCCTCCATCAGCCCCTGCCTCCCGTTCACCCTCCTGGAGCAGCCGGGCTGCCCAGGCCTGGCCAGTGTGTTGTCCCACCTGGGCCTGCATCGGACTGGGGCCTGGGGCTCTGCCATGGGCAAAGAACTGCAGCCCCCGGTGGAACCACCTCCCTGGAGAGCCGGACTGTCTGCTGCCCCTCAAAGTGCGGGATTAGAGACCCTCGTCCTGGTGGGTCTGAGACCTGCTCCGCCATCCTCCACGGCGCTGGTGGCACAGGGCATCTCTGTACCCTGAAATTCAGGTGTCTTCCGCACAGCCCCGCTGTGTCACCTTCCTTTGCGTGCCCAGCCACACACCTTACCGACCCCTCAAATCCCCCGGAAAGAGCCTGGGGAACCCCTGTGTCCCCACCGTCCCAGCCCGGGGCAGCCGTGACCTAGGGGTGCGCGACGGGAGGATGCCCCCGAGCCCCTGGCGCCGCTGCGGGATGCAGCTGCGGGATGCAGCACCGGGATGCGCCGCCGCCGTTCCCCCTCCCACTCCGTGCGGACGCGCGGCGCCGAGGGGGGGGTTGGACCGCGGCGGCGCGCGCGCTGCCTTCATCCCCCCCCCCTTCCTCCTCCTCCTCTTCCTCCTTCTCCTCCTCCTCCTCCTCCTCCGGGAGCGCGCTCGCACGGCCGGGAGCGAGAAGCCGGCGGGAGGATGCTGCAGACAGCGGCGGAGCCGGGCGGCTGGGCAGGTAGGGCGGGCGGGGGCGGCCGGGCTCCCGGTACTGGCGGCCTCGGGGCTGGGATGTGGGCACGGGGAGTTGCAGCCGTAGGAAAGTTGTGGGAGGGGGCGGGATACGCTGGAGGGGCCCCGGGAGCCGGATCGGGGCCGGATGTTCGCCCGGGGCACGCGCCGCTCCCCACGCTCCATCCCGGCGGCGCCGGGTAACGGAGCAGGGGCGGCGGAACCCCGGCCCCACTGACCACCCGGAGGGGTCACGGCACGAGGAAAACTTCTTGAGCAGAACTTTACCGGGGCCCCGGCGCAGTCCTTCTCCGGCGCGGGGCTGAGGTTCCCGCGCCGAGCGGGACCCATTGGGTGCCGGTAACCCCGGCTCGTCCCCGCCGGGGTGCCCGCCCTGTGGAGTGCACGGCGTGGGACCCCCACGGGTGCGTGATGGACCGGGGTCTGCGGCAGCACCTGAGCGCGGGAGGCATTGGCCCAGGTGTCGGCGTGTGCGTCACGGCCGGGACAGGGGATAGTGGAGTGGTCCTTGGGCCCCTCTGAGCCCGGCTGTGCTGGTCGGTGTGCACAGCGCACCCTGCGTGTCCTCTGGCTTGTTCGCAGGGTGCCTGGAGCTGCAAGTGTCCATGCTGGGATCGGGACATGGAGAGCTGTGGTGGGAATGGAGCCGAGGCTCTGGCTGTCTCCACGGGGACACTTGGCTCTTACGGAAAACCACCTTCACTGAGCTGTACAAAAGCGCTTTATGTTGGCTGTGTCTCCGGGTGGGAGCAGCGGGGTCCTCTGGTCCAGGAATGTGGAGGCAGAAGCAGGAGCCCCACTCAGTGGATTGACCGCTCTCCCCTGGCCATCATCAATAGACTTTGCTGTTAACTTGGAGCAGCAGTGAGTTATGGTGGAAGCTTTTAAGGAGTTTGCATCGGGGTGGGCAGGGCTGGGGCTTTCTCTGCTCCAGAGAGAACCCCACAGATCCCGGCACAGGGACGTGTCTGCGCCTGCCCTTGGCAGCACCATGGCGGGGCGGTGAGCCGCCGATCCTGCTGGACGGGCATGTGGGAAAACAACATCTTGGCACAAGCAACTGCGATTTGTTTTCAGAGCAAAATTTGAAAGTGCTGCTTAAATAGAGGAGATGACTCTGTGTGAAGGTGAGGGGTCTAAAGCCTGGCATCACACTCTTGGAGGCTCTAAGTGGCTTCTAGGTTGATTCACCAGTGTGGAGGAATCAGCACCAGCTCTCTGGAGCTGTCCCTGTGAGGGCTGGATGTGTCTGTGGGTCACGTGAAGTATGGCAGCACCTTTGCCCCACAGGGAGCAATTTTGAGTGAAAATGTGAGGCAGGAGCTGGCCCTGCCCTGCTCAGTGCTGTGCACACGTTGGCTTCACCCCCTTGTTATGTGGGGTGTCTGAGTGGGAAGTGGAGATGTTTGTGTGAGCTGCTGTGTCTGCATGTGGGGCACGGTGCCTGAAAATAGCATCAATGGGCAGTGCCGCCGTGTGTGACAGCCCACGGATAAATGGGGCTCTGTCCCGGCTGCCAGCCTGGCTGGGAGTTTCTGTAGCCAATGCCATCCAAATCTACCACCAATGACTTTTTTAAAGTGACTGCAGGTGTTTTCCGATGGAGCATCCAGCCCAGCGGCTTTGCTGTATGATGTTTGTCACTTGGCTGGAATGGCTCCATGGGGATGGAGGAGCCGAGTTGGTCCCTTGGTGCCAGCTTGATTCTGCCGACCAGAAACTCTCCTGCCATATGCAGAGTTCAGGGTGGGGCGATGATACTGTGTGCTGTGGATTTCATGCTTGTTCTATAATCTGCCATGTGCATTGGAAAAAAAAGCTGGTGTGACCCTGGATGTGACTCCGTCTGTGACTGCACAGAGCCAGGCTCTGCTTTAGCAGGGCTGTGACGTCATGCCAGGCTGTGATTTCCCACTGTGAGTCTTGTACATGAGCAACCCTGAGCTTGCATTGTGCTTGGCTGGGGCTCCAGAGCAGCTGCTCTCGCTGCCCGAGAGCTGTTCGACTCTGACAGAGCAGCAGCCTCTGTATGGAGAGATTGGGAGGCTGGCTTAATAGTCCCAAGAACAAGAAATATTTCTGGGGGGCTGGTGGCTCACCGGCCTCAGGCCTTTGTCCCCAGTTCTGGACTGTAGAGGGCTGCATGTCCTGGCCACAGTAGGTGAGGGTTGGGGGCCTGTCCTGGCTGTTCAGGTGAGGAAGTGCTGTCCTGCTGGAGCATGCGCTGCCGGTGGGCTCAGAGCAGCCATCCCATCCCATCCCATCCCATCCCATCCCATCCCATCCCATCCCATCCCATCCCATCCCATCCCATCCCATGCCTCCCCACTTGCCTGGCTGATGTTCTCTGCACTGTTTATGGGGGGCTGATGTTCTGCCTGGCATTCCCAGCTGTCCTGGGACAAGGCTCCTGTCAATGTGCCAGTAGGCACATGGACAGGGACAGGGCAGAGCTGCCCCAGCTCATTCCATCTGTACCGCCTGCTGTTCATCCGTGTGCGCTGGCAGGAATGTGCGGAGCCTGGAGCGATGCTGTGGCCCCAGCAGAGTGGCACCAGGAGCTTGTCTGGCTGTGGCCATCCACAGTCATTCCAACCCAAAAGTACTCCTTGAGCATTGCCCCAGCATCCTCAGACATCGGCTGGTGGCTGGTAAAGGAACCCTGGTCTTTGGGCTCTTATTTGTTGTGTTTCTGGAGATCTTCCTTTTGTTTGGCTTTTATCTAATGTTTCTGGGGAGATCAATGTATTTCTACAAGTGCTCAACACAAGTCTGCTATTGACTGAACAAGGACCTTTGCACGGATGTTCCCAATCCAGTACTGGATATGTCAGTCGCATTGCTTTACACTGGTGAATTTCCAGGGCTAAAAGCAAACCTGTTGTGAAAGCACAGGATAGTCCCCAAAACATGCCAGACTTACACATCACAGGGGCAAAGATTCCCTTTTCGAGCCCTGCTGCCCTTCCAGCTGCTTCTCCTGTTCCTCAGCTCAATCAGGACTGGAGTTTGAGTTTTCCAAAGCCAGAGCCCTCAGTTCTGCAGCCCTTTAATCATTTTTAGGGATGATAAAAATGCAAAAATGTGCACCCGGAGAAGAATAATGAAGCCCATGAGGGTCTATTTGTCAATTTAGCAACGATATTGTGATGTACAAAGGCTGTTTCTTAGTATGATGTTTTGAGATTGCCTCCAAAATAGCACCATAATTTCTGTGTCAGAAAGCCCCTGTCAGGAATTATGTCTGTGCTCTCAAGGAAACCCAGGCTGCAGCTGCACTGTAACAACTGCTCCATTTCTGTTAGAACTACAACAATTTACTTGCCAGTCATCAAAGGGAACCTGCAGATTTAAGGAGCCATGAGCCACTCTGTGGGCTTGGGATGCCCCAGGCCCCATGAGAGCTCCCCTGGTGTTCCCCTGGATGCAGGTGTTGGTATTTCAGAGGTATCACGGTATTTGTGGGCATGCTGTCTGCGTGCCCAGCCTGGCTGTGGTGGCAGGGCCAGGCAGGTGCTGTCACCCTGGCCATGGCAGTGGGGCTGGCACAGGCATCCCGGGCTGTGGGCACAGGGGGGGCTTTGCTCCACGTGGCTGTGGGGCAGAGCGGGTGCTTCCCCAGGCACTCCTGACTTCACAGGGGCTGAAGGCATGGAGAATCCCTCACTGTCAGAGGGCCCTTTATGGTTGTTTTTTTATAAAACCCACCACTTTCCCCCCTGCAGTGTAAACAGCCTTTTCCCCAGGACGAATTCCTGGCAGGGTGCCAGGGAGAGGGACTGCTGGTGGGCTTGGGGCTGCAAGGCCCTGCCGGGGTGGGGCCAGCCTGAGTCCCGGTCATGGGAGAGGGTTCTGGGGGAACCGGGCTCTGGCGAGGGCTCCAAGCTCTTGATACGGAACAAATCTGTGCTGCTTTGAAATGGGAACGTTCCCGAGTTGTGATTTTCCCTGGCCTAATTATGGAAATTTTTTAATTAGTTGATAAGAAAGATCACTGAGAAATTGCAAAGGAAACATTTTGAGGTGAAGCCCTGATCTGTGCCTGTGTCTGACTGGAGTCAGGAGCTGCTCCAGCTGCTGGACCAGGGTCAGGCAGTAGTAGCCAAGCTCAGGGTGCTGAGGGGCCTAGACATCCCTGCTGCTTCCTATGGTGAAGTGCTGGGTTTCTCTGGCCAACAGATTTGATCCTGGCAGCTCTGTGCCAGCTCTGCCCACTCCTCTGCCTTGTGCCCGCCAGACAGGGGACGAGCTGGGACCTCTCTGGTGGGAATCAGGCTGATGCTGCTGGCGGTGGCTAGCACTCCAGTTTGAGTATTTCTGCTTCTGACATCTAGCCACGGGCTCTTGCTCCACAAGGAGGAAGGAACTATTGAATGTAAGGTGAGTTTTGCCTGTGTAAGATCAGAGGGGGTTCTCACCTTCCTATCAACTCCCCATTCTCTGAGAACTCTGCTGCCTTGGAACTGGGAGAATTCTGCAGCCGGTGCCTCAGGGACAGCAGGTCACATCTCTGTAAAACCATGTGGCAAAGGGCCAAGAGCTTTTTGGGGGATGTTTTTCCCTTTGTCTGTTGAAGTAGGAGAGACATGGGACCAATGACTTGACCCTTGCAGATGCCACAGTGATGCTGCCCCGGATGCCCGGATGCTTGCTGGACCCTGCCAGGACCAGGACCAATGTGGCAGAGATGCCAATGTCCACCAGTGGTAGTGACTGGAAACCAGCAGAGCAGGACCCTAGGCTCCTGTTTTTTGTGGATGCAGGTAGTTTCTGGATGCTGGTAATTCTTGAGGGGTTGTTTTTTTTCTCCAAACTTTCTCTGTTACTGTGTGTGATTTGCTTCCCTCGCCCTCCTCAGCCACATGCCCAGGGGACGCGGCGTCACTGCTGTTTGTCTTGGTTGGAAGCGCTGCTGCTCTGCATTTGTTTGAAGGGCTGAAGGCACAGAGCCGGTTTGTGCACCGGCTTGGAAGCTCTTCTGAGGAGCCTGAAATACTTGTAGGAAAAAAACCCATAAAAATCCCAAACAAGGGAAGCTTGTTATGCAGCCAGCGGGAGACTGGGAGTGGCACAGACTGGCTGCTGGCCAGGCTGAGGGGGGTAAGAGCTGAGGTCAGGCAGGGGGTACCCCCCAGAGCAGGTTCCTCCACCTCAGAGCCCTCCCACCCAGTGCTGGGTGCACTTCATCTCACGCAAGGCCAGAGCCTATAAATATCCCAACTCCAAATTTTCAAGAAGTATTAGGAACTCTCTAGGCTTATTTTCGAGGGCTGTTATGAAAGGGCTTTAGCAGATTAAAGCTCTCCCAGATTAATCTGTGCTCAGGAAGGCGGAGAGTGCAGGAAGGGCAGTGCTGGCATCCCGGGCATGTCGTGCAGGGGGTTCACCACGACTCCTGGGCTCCCCACTCCCCATCTTGCTAGGGCATGGGGCAGCAGCAGTGGGTTGGTGGGGCAGGGAGGGACACTTCCACAGAGCCATGTTCCCAGTTCCCCACTTCTTCCAAGCCCCACTGAGCCCCCCAGACCCAGCCAATATCTGTAGGGCTGCAGGTCTGCACAGCTCAATGTCAGATTTATGTTCCCTCTGATGTCCAGAGGAGGTAATTAGCCAACAGGTGTAATAACAATTTAATAAGTGTGCCAAATAAGCGAGCCAGTTGTGCCATAGAGCACACGGTGCCTTTGGAGGAGTCTTCCAAGGGCTAGGGATATGCCAAATGGGAACATAGCAATTCTCTTGTCCAGACTGGAGTCTGTCTGTCCATCCTGGGTCTGTGCAGGAGCTCACTCCTGGCCAGGAGCTGCTGCAGAGCTCAGGCAAGGACCTGAGACTGGCCCCCTGGTGTTCACATCCGTGCGAGAATCTCATCTTCCAGGCCAGATGTGGAGGGAGATGATGACTTGTGTGCTCCATTACCACTGGAAGGCACAAAACAGTGCCGGAATCTCAGGGCAGGATGAGTGCTGACTGGTGCTGACTTAGGCAGTGGATGAGTCAAAGAGATTTAGAGACACCCAGCAGCCACCTGCACCTCCAGTGCTGGCCTGCTGCTGGCACTGCCGTGCTGCCCGTGCTGCTCCCACGGGCATGGGACTCTGGCTCAGGCAAGTGCCAAGGTGGGTTCTGGCAGCAGAAAATCAGCTCCAGCACCTGCTGGCTCTTGGCCTCTGTTTGGTGCTGGGAAAGCTTTTCAGTTTGTCTTTGGGAACATTTCTCCTCCTAAGGACTTGGGCAAACCCTCTGGCAAGAGCATGGTGGTGTGCAACAGTGAGAAGCTGGCAGGTGGCAGGATCCCCCTGAGCACCCTGGGAGCAGCTCCCCACTGCCCACCCACGCCTGGTTGGCCAAGGAGCTTTTCCTTCTTCTGCCAGTGGCGGGAACCCCAACCCCTCTGCAGCCCCAGCCGAGGGACTGCTGGCTGTGGAGTCACAGATGATGCAGGCAGGGCAGGACGCAGGACCCTCGGAGGGTCAGAGTGGTGTGATGCTGCAGTCCCACGCAGGGTCCCTACTAGGTGTGTCATCCCATGGGGAGGGTGATGTGGAGAGGCACCGATTGGTGGTGAAGTGCCTGCTGCATCGCGGATAAACAGCTGCCCCTTTGAATCCTAATTAGCACACTGTGCAGGAAGCCTGTTTTGGCTGTGGATGGAGCGAAGTGTGGCTGGTCCCGGGGGGTGATGGGTCTGTGGGAAGGTGGTCACAGGTCTTGGGGGGCCGCAGAAGGATGTGCGTGGCCCTACTGAGACAGGGACTGGGAGCACAGAGATCCTCATGTGGGCAGGGCAGGCAGGGTCACAAAGACGCCTCTGTGGAGGATTTGGCCTCTCCCTGCCTGCCCTGGCTCCAGCAGAGCTTTGATGGGTGTAAACCAGTAACAGAGAGCAGGAAACCCTGCAGAACTCAGACCCAGCAGTGCAGGGGTCTTACCCTCTCACCACCAAGCCTCATCCTGCAGTGGCACCAGGCAGAGGCTTCCCAGCACCACTGGCTATACCCACAGCCTTCCACTCATTGCCAAGCAGAGTGCCAAAAACCCTGCCTTTCTTCACCTGCCAACGAGGCGTTGGAAAAAGGAGGATTCTTTAAAACATAAAACAAATAAAATTAGGTCTTCTGGTAAGGGATTAAATGGGGTCCCTCAGCTGTATTTATAGAAGGTTCAAACGTAAATCTGTTCCCAGACTGAATAAACATTTTGCTCAGGCAGGCACGATCTTCTGTTCATCTCTCTTGGAAAGACTTGAGTGAGAGGGGAATTGATTTTCTCCAGCCTGAACAAGGCAAGCGCCTCTCAGACCCAGATAGAGAGTGAAGTCCCATTATCAGCTGAAATGGGGAAGCAGCTGGGAAATCATTAAAGAGAAAGCAAAGACAAAGCTGCTTTAGGGAGGTGACAATTCGCTGTTCCCCCGCGGTGGCTGGGGCTGCCGCTCCTGGAACTGCTTTGGGGCTATGTCACTCTAACCCCATGAGGGAGTTTGGTGACCCTGGGTGACCATTTGCCGGCATCAGCTCCCCGTGGGAGATGGGACTGGCTGGCGGCTGGCACTGGTTGCATTAGTCACACTGGTTTTGTGGTTGCAAGAGAGGCGGCATGGGGGAACCTGTGAGTGGCTCAGCTCATCTCCCTGGATGGAGGGGGATCTGTGCAGGTGCGGTGGTGGTGCCAAGCACATTGACCTCATTCTCCGCTCCTACACGGATCACCTGGAGGTGCGGACACGCCGACACCCAGGTTAGCACTGCTGGACACAGAGGCACCCAGGGCTAGACCTGCCCTCACGTGTCGGGTCTCTGCACTTACACGGCTGCCGTGCTGTGGCTGCCCTGTCTGTAAGGATGAGAGGAAATTGATGACGTGTCCCTGTCACTGTCCCCAGCCTGCGGGATGCAGCCGTTCACGTGGTCCTTGGGCTGATGCAGGTGGTCCGAGCAGAGGTTCCTCTGGCAGCATTCATCCCAGCGCTGGGTGCTCAGCACAATTCCAGCTCAAAGAGCTTCTTAATTCAAGCCGACACCTTATGTTTGCAGACATCAGCTACCGCCAAGACAAAAGCTTAGTGCTTTGCTCTTGATAAAGGCAGCTGCCGGGTCAGCGCCAGCTCGGTGTGCACTGCGCAGCCGGGACTGCGGGGGCTGCCCAGCTCCCCGCGGCTGCAGCGCTCCTCCTGCCTTTTCCCAGGTCAGAAAGGAAGCAATAAATGGGAGAATGAAGAACAAGCCAAAGCCCTTGGCAGTGTTTCCCAGCTTCTTCTCCCTGTTTTCCATGGCAGAACCACACCAAACAGCTGCTTGCCTGCAGAAGGTCCCCAGCCCCAGGTGGGTGCTTGGAGCTGGGACGCTGTGAGGGAGCGGTAGCGGTGCCTGGCGGGAGTTTGCTGTGTGAGCTCTGTCCGCCCCGTGCTAAAAAAAGGCACAAAATGAGCAAAATTATGCGCTGAGTCACTAATCGTTCACCCGCTGCTTTAGTCACCAGTGCTCCCACACCGGGGGACGTTTGCTGAGGGGGCACAAACTGAACTGTCATCGCGTTAAATGGATGTGGCCGAAAGCAGTAAAGAGCTGCTGCTGCATGCACAGTTTCTGACACCAGACAGACCATTGGGCTCCATGGACACAGGAGCTGCTCAATTAATGACGACTCCCTGATGAATCCATTGATTAATCGTGGCCGTGTGCTGCGGCGCCGCGGCGTGCTGCCCGCGGAGGTGGTGGCAGCGGAGCAGCTGCTGCCCGTGTCCCATGACAGCACGGGTCACTGTCCTGTCCTCCCACGGACATCGCAGCTCCTGCCAAGGGACGCGAGCTGCTGTTCCGCGGGTGCTGGTGCGGTGGGAGCAGCGCCTGCTCCGGGGTGGTGGGGCTGAGCCGGAGGACTCTGTGCCGCAGTGTCCTGTGTGCCGGTGCTCCCCAGTCTGCCCCACCCGACACAGGGCTGTTTTAGCCGCGGAACTCGCCGTGCCGGAGCCAAGCGTGTGTGAAAGAGCCTGTCTCAGCGCAGGGAAGAGCCATAAAGGGCCTATTTATGGAGCTGGCTCCTCACAATGTTTTCAGACACAGCCCTCGCATGTTTTCATAACAGCAACGCCTCCACCTCTCGCCAGCTGCCAGTGGAGCGGAGCCTCTCGCCGCTGTCCCCCGCGCGCCCCGGGGAGCCGGGAGCCTCGGCAATGGGCTGGCGATTGTGGGGCTTCCCGTTGGGATCCCGGCCCCAGTGCAGCCCCGAGGCAGCTCGTAGGGCCGTGCCTTGGCTGCCTCTCCCATCCTGGCTGCGATCTGGCACTATGCCCATGCGGGGACATGCTTGGACCCTTGGCACGGATGGGCTGCTTTGCGTGGCAGGAAACAGACTTGTCAGCAGCCCCTCTGCCCGGGCCACCGCGCTACCATGTTTCCCATTGCCTGGAATTCGCTGGCGGCCAGCACTGAGCGCAGGGCTGCACCCGGAGCCCGGCTGGAGGAGGAGCAGCAGCTCCCAGGCTTCATTCTGGGAATTCCCCATAGAAGACCAGACTCTGCTCTAGCCGTGACTCCGCGCTGCTCACTGGTCATACGCACGGACGATGTGAGCCGTAGCCGGCCCAGCCCTGTCTCCGCCCTGCGCCAGGTACCTTCGGTGACAGTGTGGCAGCCGCTGCGATGGCAGCGCGGCAGCAATGGCAGAGTCATGCACACGTGGGAGGCAGGTGAGCGCAGAGAAGGCGCAGGGAGATCTCTCCTGCTCAGCGCGGATGCGCAGGGGGGAGCAGGAGTGGGGCTGTTTCCATGGCAGGGAGACAAGTAACTTTTCATTAGTCCATTTAGGAATTCCTTTCAAACAGGAACGCTGACCCACCCGAGCTCATTAAATAACGATGATGGTGCTGCCCAAATGAATACTCCAGCTGCCACCTGCACTGCTAGCCAACACTCGCTGCCCTCTGCCCTTCTGGGAGCAGAAGTTTCCCAGTCTAATTGGGTACACGTGCTTCTCTCCTGACACCGATGACCTCCAACACAGCACAGGAGTCTCACGCTGCAGTGACTGGATTCCTGCAGCTTCATCCCAGTGCTGCAGGAGCAAGCTGCCGCTTAGTCCTGGGGCTGGCAGGAGCCAGGAGCTGGGAGAGGAGCGGAGACGCCAAGCCGTGGTGAGAGGAGGGAACAAATCCAGGCCATGCTTGTCACTGAACTGATTAAACCTGAGCTCTGAAACTCTTCTTCTATCCTCTAGCCAGTGAGCAATGTATAACTTCATTACTCCACATCCAGGAGACACTGAGGGATGTGGGCAATTCATTATCATCTGTCCCATTTCATTTCCCTGCCTGTCAGCACTGGCATTCTGGTGTTCACAGACAAGTCAGGGTTTCAAGGTGTGAACTGAGGCTGCAGGCCAGTGCTCGTGCAGCACAATTCTGACAGGACCCTTGCACCTCCATCCCTCTTGGGGACCCCTCCACAGCACCTCGGGGGACTCAGGGATTTTGTGCCACCCCTGGGTGTGGCACCATCATCACCAAGCTCGAGGCTTTAGGGGCTTGACTTCAGAGCTGTTGCTGTCAGCAGGGACCTCAGGTGCTGGGAGTGCAGCGTCATTCTGGGGAGACCCGACCCCAGCTGAGGGCAATGCAGAAGTGAGGGATGGTTTTGGACCTGGTTTCTGACTTCTCTCTTCCCCATGGCTCTGGTGCCATCGTGCTCTCTCCTCCTCAGACAGGTCATTCCTGCCAACTCGATCATGTCCCCCCCGCAAGCTGGTCTGAGCAGCAACACCAGGGTGCTCCTCCCCAGCTCCAAGGTGGCAGCAGTGGGTCCTGCTGGGTGCTTGCCTTAGATCCTGGTGACTAATTGCTCTGCAAAGAGCATTTCTCACAAGTTTCTTTCATAAGAAATGGTAACAAGGCTTTGATTTAGCTCTTCTTTCGCTTTCTTCTTGTCTTTTTTTTTCCCTTCCTACCCCAAATGCAGAAGCCCCTTTGATCGTGTGGGTTCAGGCTCCATAACAAGCATCTCTGTTTGTGTCAGGGAGTTGTCAGTGTGGTAACATGACAGCATGTCTCCTCGTTGCCTCACACACAATGAATTATTCCTTCCACTCTTTCTTTGCACCATCTCTGGGATAAATTACTGCTCCCAGATGGGTTTGTCACCCAGTGAAGCATCCTTAACCTCTGAGATGATCCCTGCCCTGGGATCATCTGGCCCTGCTGGCCACTGCTGCTCACCCAAGGCTGCAGCAAAACGTTGGACTGGGGAGTTGTCAGCCGAGCTTGAAAGCAAATTGCTTTGCCAATTTATTTTCTTCCTTGTGTATGAACATATTTTTCTTAAAGGGATGCTGTCACATTAAATATGGAGCTGCCAACTGCAGGCATTAAAAAATCATGGGTCGTCCCATTTTCCTTCCTCCCACTCTAAATTCTGAGAAAACAATAAATTCGGGATTCTTTTTACTTGTCATCTGCCTTTTTGCTTGAGACACTTTTTCAAACTTTTCCCAGCAGCTGGGAGGGTTGGGAGCTTCAGCACCGTGACAAGCGCCACAGAACTGGGGCAGGTCGGGCCAGCAGTGGGGAGGCCCCTCAGCCACGTCATTGGGGTGTCCGACTGTCCCTGGACCCATCTTCCCAGAGCTCCAGGCCAAGGACAGACCCAGAGCAGTCCTGGGACAGTGCTCAGGAGCCTCCCCTCCCACCGCAGCTGATGGGACTGAGCTATGTGCTGGTAAGGAAATCTTCCCAAATCTGTCCGTGAAGGGCGTTCACTGTCAACAAGTTGCCTGAACTCTGTGTCCCTTTGTCACATCTCCTGTGACAGATGCAGAATGTCCTTTTCACCCTTAATGCTTCCAAGCCATTTTTAGAGAAGGTAATGAAGGTAGTTTCGTTATACTTTGACAAAGAGTGTTTCCGTGCAGTATTTTTGAGCTGGGGAAAGGAATCGGGCATTTGTCAGACTGAACAACTGTCAGATTTGTGTCAGTTTCTGGAACATGTGTCCGAGGGATCTGGGATGGGATCATGTCTGATCTGGTGTCAGGTATCACAAATCTCTCATCTATAAGAGATCTGATCGAAAACAGGTTCCATCTGGGGCTGGGTCAGTGCTTTCCTTTTTTTCTGCAGCAGCAAATCTCTCTCCCACAGCTGCTGATGGGGGTAAGTCTCTTGCTACTCTTGTAAAGCAAAATCTCTTCCAAAGCTGCACTGTACTGCAGCCTCGCAGCTCAGGAGGGCTCAGCTGCCCCCCAGCCCCACCATGTGGGCTTCAGAGCCTCCCCCAGCAGGGTGTTTGATAACATTGATTTTAATAAAGCTCTGGGCTTGTTTTGATGGATGGATCCAAAGCTCTACATGAATTTAAACAGATCCCGTTGCAAATATCTCTATCTGATACCCCTGCCATGACCGGACTGCAAATGTCACTTGCTTAGCACTATCAAATATTTAATTTACGTTGTAATAGAGGAGCCTTTGAGGGCTTCAGCTTAAACTGGAGGTCTCCTGTTAGCCAGCAGCTCTTCACAGATTCACTTAAAAGCCAATTTCTGCCCTGAAAAGCTCCTGACCCAGATGCAGGAGTGAGGGGAGCTGGGAGGGAAGACCATGCCCACCTCTGCTGTGGGACTGCTGGAACCCTGCTCATCACTGTAAGTGGTCGTGGTGGGTGTCCTCACTTTTGCCATGGGAAAATGTGGGTGGGGGAATGGGACCAGCTCTGCCACCACCGTGGTGCTCGTGCTGATGCTTGTGGCGTTGTGCCTCCAGTGGCACCGCTGCTGACCCCACAAGCTGGCCTGGATCTCATTCTGGATGCTGCACTTGTGGAAAATCATCTTCTCTGGGAGCTTCCCTGTGGCAGCTTCAGCAAACAGTGAGGGATGCTGCCAGGGCTCAAACCCTCCCTGTGCATTACCCAGTTCATTGTATTTTATTTCTCAAGAGAACATAGTGGCTCTGTGAGATGTGGCTCTACCCTAATCTTTGTGCTGACCACAAGAATCCTGAAGGATGCTGTGATCCTGTCAGGTTCTCCTCAGCCAGCGGAGTGTCTGGGGGAGCATGGCCAGTCGGGGTGATGAATCATGGAGCCTCAGTCCTTCCTCTCCCACTGCCCTTTGCACTGTGCTCACACCTACAGCCGAATCTTGGGGCAGGATGTCACACTCCCTGCCTTTGTCTATTTGCTGTTTTCCCTGCTGGTTTGAGAGCAGGTGGCACTGCCCAGGTTTTGCTTCCTAGAGTGGATGGACATATTCCTTGCCCTACTGCAGAGAAGCAGCGTTGTTCCCTCCATGGTGTCTCCTTTAGCTGGTTTTCAGCTGTCCTCACTGCCCAGGAACAGGGCTGGGATCTGCTGATTCAGGGGACACGCAGCCCTGCGGTGTTAATGATCTTGATGTGCAAAGGAGAGGACAGGCGCAGTGGCACCGTGCTCTGTGTGATGCTCCCTGCCCTCCCGGGAGGCTGCAAGACATCCCACTGCCCTTCAGCATGTGGGAACGGTGCTGAGGGGAATCCTGGAGAGCGTCTGAGGGTAAGAGCTGGGCATGTGGGGGGCTCAGAACTGAGGGTTGTGGGTGATCTGAGCCCCCTGCATGCCCTGGTCCCCATGCTAGGAGCCAGCCTGCAGTCCGAAGCCCTTGGGGAGAGACGGCTCACACTAATCCTTGCTCTGACAAGGGGTGGTTTACAGACTGATCCTAAAATGTGCCTTGTTCTGGCATTAACAAAGCATATGTCAGGGCTGGGGGGGCAGCTGGTTTGATGCAGTGTAATGAAACACTGAAAGTGCTGCAGGCATGGCCAGGCCCCTTCAAAACCTGTGGTCTGCCTGGATTTGCTCAGCTCTCAGGCCAGGACATTGAAGCATCTCCTGATGCTATAGCAGATCCCCTGGGCTGCCTCCACGCCCAGGGCAGAGGCCCCTGTGCTCATTGCAGCAAGGCCAATGACCTTCCCGTCCCTCCTCTGGCAGCCGATGCCTCTTTATAAAGTTGCAAGGGAATTCTCTGGGCCCAACCTTCGAGGCAGCCCGGGAAGCTGCCCCATTCCCCCCATCTCCCCTGTCACTGAGAGCTGCTGTCAGGTGCATCCGTCTGCTCTTGGCTTAAGGCGGCTCCTCCAGTGCCACCCCCTGCCAGCTGGCGCTCGCTGCCCCGCGTGACGCTCCGGGCTCTTTGGGAACTTGCTGAGCCACAGGCACCAACTTGGACGTGCCGGCTCTCGTCCGGAGGCTGCTGATGAGGGCTGATTTAGTGGTGATCGAACCGCATTTGAAGTGCTCCTTGAAATATGAGACAAGTGTCTGGAACTCTCCGGGCATAGGGGCGGCTGCGGTGCCCTGACGGCCGTGGCACAAGGGCAGGAGCCGGCTTAGCTTAGTGGTGCCAAGGGCAGGGCTCGGCGTTCCCTTCACCAACACCAGGTAGGAGCCTCCTGTGCCAGGCTGGGGCACCAGGTGCTGCCTCTTCAGCGTTGCTGAATCCTGAGCCCAAGTGGGTGGGTGGGCTGGAAATCGCCTGTGCCAGTGGTGAGGGGTCTGTGAGGAGGCAGGATGGTGGGGCTGCCGCCACAGGGGGTCTGGGGCTCCATGGTGGCTCTGGAGAGGGACACAGGCAGGGTTCCCGGTGCAAACATTCATAACAGTTGCAGGATCACAGAGCTGCTTAATGGTGCAAACCCTGAGGTGATGGGATTCAGTGATTTGAGTTGTTCTTGGGTGAGGGGTTGTGGCATCTCTGGCTTTCCTGAGGGTCCTTACAGATGTGAACAGGGACCATGAAATCGGTACTTACTCAGGGGTTTTGAGGGGATTTTGTGATAGTTGTTCCTGGCCACTTTCATACCAACATTTTCTTTTACTTCTGCTGCTTTTATTTACGTATCAGTTGTGTGTGCTCAAATGGAGGCAAGGACAGTGGATTCAGTTTTAAGGAATCTAGAGAACTCAAATCAGACTTTTTTTCTTCAGATTCCTTGCTCTCTTACCAAGTTCATGCACTTTCTGTACAGGTGGTGTTTTCCCTGATGTCATATCGCTGAATGGAGAGATCTCTCAATTAGCTGGTGTGATGTCCCCTCAGCTCTGTGACAAAAGCAGTTTGATCCGGGGGGAGGTTCTGGTCCCATGTGCTGGCTCTGTTGAGTTCAGGACAAATAAAATCCCACGGGACACAAACTGGTGCTGACGGTAGGAGGGAACAGGCGGGTCCGTGCTGGGGTAGCACACTGGTAGAACATCCCTGTGCAGATATTCAGGCTGTGTGTACATGGGATCCTCTGACCAGGCTGGGATAACTGCACTCCCTGCGCCTGGGGTGGCCTTTATGGGTCTGTCCCCAGGTTATCCAGAATACAGGAAATGAGGGAAAGGACCTGACCTGCATCAAACCTGCTCTCTCATCAGGATTTTGTAGCCTGGCCTGAACCCCACTGCCCTGCTGATGTATCTCATACCCAGCCAGCGGCTTTTCTGGGATGCTGCAGGATACTGTGGGGTGTTGTTTCAGCACAATGTATGGGCAAGGAGCCACTGCCAGTGACTGCAGCCTTTGCAGGAAGTGGTGGTTTCTGGATATTGCTTTGCATTCAGGAGCTGAGTAAAGGATGTACCACCATGGGTCTCCTCCAAAACATCAATAGCCAAAGGGACATCCCCTGTTGGACCGGCAGAGCCCTTGGGTCTGAGGGAAGGGCAGCAAGAAGTGCAGGTGGCAGGGTGTCATTGGGGTCCTGGGAGGTGTCATTGATGCTGATCAGCCAGGTCAAGTCTGGGCAGTGGTGGGTCAGTAGCAGCTCATCCCCACCCATCCAGGGGAGACCTGCAGCCCTTGGGAGGACTACCCAAAAATTTGCAACTGGTTGTGGTCCTCCTGCATGGAGGAGACAAAACCTTGACTTCCATCGGTGGTGGAGCTGGGATGCGGTGGCCCTGTGTTCTGAGATGGGTTTGGCTCAGAGCCCCTGAGTCACCCTGAGGGTGTAACTTAACCTTCCTTATTTTCCCTCCCGTGAAAGGTAACAGCCCGCCTTCGCCAAAAGTTCCTCAATGCTTTGCTGAAAAGGTGAAATCTGCCCCAAAGTAGCCATCAGTCAGGGCGGCGGCGGCCTGCACACGTGCCGTGACCTGTGCCATGACCTGTCCCAGCCACAAGCCACCTCATTTGTGGCCCTGACACCTGAGAAGCAGAACAGGCGCAGAAGAAATTAAGTGAATGAGACAACAAGTGTGTGTGCAATTAGGACAGACCTTCAAACGCTGCCCCGGAGCAGGAGCTGCTGCCTAATCAGAGCAACAGCAGTGCCTGTGTTAAAGACGAGCGAGACTTTGGGGATACTTTGTCCACATAATGTTCCAATTTTAGCTCTGCGTCCTGGGATGTAATTGCATTAAAAATACCCGGGGAGGGGGAGGATGCCAAGGGCACCCGGCGACCTGCCCTGGCTGGCGCGTCCCCTCCAGCGTGCCGCATGTCCCGCTGCGTCCCTGAGGCCCCGTCTCACATTCCTGGTGTTGATCGTCTCCCAGATCTGCTTTCCGGTTGCTCTGCTAATGGTTATCCTGTGAAAGGCTTCCAGCTCTGTTAACAGCTCGTGGGAAAACCTCCCGCTCCTTTTGGCTAAACAAGACTATTGATGGAGACACTCGTGGCCACCTCCGGGGTGCAGGAAGGCGCAGGATGGGGCCGAGACCCGCTGAGGAGAGGGGTGCTCAGCCGGTGGGTGGGTGAGTGGCAGCGCACCCCCGCCCTGCGACGGGGAACCCGCTGCCCTGTGTCCCCGCCGTCCCCTGTCCCTGCTGTCCCCTTCCCCGCTGTCCCCGCTGTCCCCTGTCCCTGCTGTCCCCTTCCCCGCTGTCCCCACTGTCCCCA
>VZRN01000234.1:650457-694784 GCA_013397935.1 Dasyornis broadbenti
GGGAACGGCGCGGAGCGGCGGCGCCACCGCGGGGCCGCGGCCGGGGCTGCAGCGCCCCGAGACCCCCCCCGGACTCGCCGGTGGGCTCGAGGACCGAGCTCCTTGTGGCCTGCTGGCTGCTGAGTGCTGGAGGGAGACGACGCGGGCAGGACACAAAGCCGCGGTCTGGTCCCTGCTGCTCCGAGGAGCGTGCGGGTGGCTGAGCCCCGCACCGTCCCCATGCAGCCCTGCTGAGGATGGTAGGGACATTCCTGCAGGGCACCCTTGGGTCCTGTCTGGACACCCACAGACACCCCGGCCCCTGCCTTGGCCCCTTGGGGTGTCTCGGTGCAGCGTGCCTGCGGGTATTTGTAAGCTGCAGCTGCCAGCCCCAAGGTGGTAACTGGATCACAGGGTTCGGGTGACCTTCGTGCCTCCGAAGCTGTTCTGGATGTCCCAGCTCGGGGTCGGGCAGCAGGAACAGTGTCCCTGCAAAGGCCGCTGGAGGGCTGTCCCCAGTTGACCCCAGTCTCTCCATAAGCAGCTCTTCTCTGTGGTGTCCCTGTGCAGGTCTGGGGCTCTGGCTCCTGATGTAAGTTGGTCCCAAAGAGCCCCGTGTTCAGGACAAGCAACTGCTGGTGGCTTACGGTGCCAGTGCCAGTTCTCCTGCTGTGGTGGGGACAGGCTGTGGGACATGCACACCGCACACGAGTCCTACCAGCTGAATCTCTTGCCTGCAGACAGTTGGTTCCATCCTAGCTCTGCCTTGGGCCAACCCACAGTGCTGCCCACGAGCGAACAGAGAGACTTGACCTGACACAAGGAGTTTCGTCTGGAGCTGGAAACTTGGAAGAAATGGGTTATTCTCTACTCCAGCACCAACCTCCTGGGAATGCTGCTGCTCATGTCGTCTTGCCCAAATGCTGTTGCACTTGCTCAGGGATCCCCCCAGATTCAGACACACTACAGGCATGGGACCTGTGTTGGGCTCTCCTGCCTCACCTGGCACCTGTTCCCGTCCCTCTGTCCTCACAGTGGGTCTGTCCTTCCTCCTGCAGGCATGAAGCGACCCCTGAGCCCATCCCACAGCCCCGAGAGTGCAGTGCAGCTGGTGGAGGAGGCCAGCAGCCCCCCCAGCCAGCCTGAGCAGCGCATGAAGCGGGAGAAGAAGCACCAGTCGTTCACACTCTGTGAGGTCTGCAATATCCAGCTCAACTCAGCTGCACAGGCGCAGATCCACTACAACGGCAAGTCCCACCAGAAGCGCCTCAAGCAGCTAAACAAGGGGAAGATGCCAGCGGCCCAAGGTAGGAGCCCACCCAGCAGGTCAAGGTTGCCCAAAGGCTGCCCTTGCTCTGGCACAGCTGCTCCACTGGGGTCGTGGAAAGTTCGGGAATGCTGTATTTTGTCCTTGGCATCTGTCACTTGCTGGTCTACCTGCAGGGCTGCTCCCAGCTGTCACTGCCAGTCCTCAAGTGGTTTTGGGGCCCAAGAGTCCACGTTGCAGCGGCAGAGGGATGGACACATGTGGGCCTGTCCATGTGCGAGCATAGTTGCTAGTGCTCTGTCTTTGTGGGTGTGTTCTTGAGTTCTGCAGATGGTTTGTGCAGGGGGAACATGCGTGTCCAAGGTTGGAGTAGCTGTTGCTTGCTGGGCTACTGGATGCTGCTTTCCGGGTGTCATCCTGACAGAGTCCTTCCAGGCTCCTGCTGTGTATGTCTCCTGTATCTGTGCTGAGTTGGATTCAAAATGTTGCTTAGGTGTTGGTGCTGAGGCCCCTCACCTGATGGCTGCGGCAGGGATGCCAGCATTAAGCAGGGATGCTGGCACATGCAGGTGCCGTGCTGCTGGGCAGGAGCTTGTGCAAGGGCAAGGACTCACTTGCCCTCTGTGCCATCTGCCAGCACTCACCTGGCCAGGCCCAGCTGGCTGCTGCAAATTTTATGCACAAAAGCAGGGAAATGTGCCCAGAAATGTCACCCTGTCACCATGGCTGACCTGCTCCACCTTAGCCCTTGGCTGTGAGGGTTTTTCGTTAGCAACAAACCAAGGGAATTTCATAGAATCACAGAATGCCTTGGGTTGGAAGGGACCTTAAAGATTATATGGTTCCCTGCTCCTGCTCTTACTAGAGACTGGGCAGGCTGGAGCCATAAATTCCTAGCATGGCAATAATAATCTGTGTGCCAAATCCTGCCCTGACTGGTGCTGGTTTTGCTTGGGTAAGGCCTGGGATATGCAAAGGAGCAAGTCTGTTCGTCAACATTACTGACAGATGGAAATATCGCCGGCTATTTTAATGGGGATAGGACTCATAAATTCCAGCCAGCAGCTTCCAGCTTCTCCCCTCGATCTGGTTGTGGCCTGATGGGAGGCTGTCCAGGGATGCATTTCCTACTGAGCCAAAGAATCTCAGAGCATGCCAGTGCGCTCTTTGTGCTTCTGCACCGTCCCTGACCTCTGCCGGTGTCGGGGCACACAGCCGCGCACCCCTGGGGCCCTGCGCTGTCGGCCCCACGCACTCCGCTCTGCCGGGCAAGGCGCAGTCGCTCCCGTGTGCGCAGGGATCTGATCTGCTTATGTGGGAAAATTGCAGGCGGCAGCTGCTCCCTGTGCCTCCCTGCCCCTCCTGTTCCCGCCGGAGCTGACCTTTCCCTGCACTTTTGGTTAAAAATGTCACTTCCAACATTGTCACTGTGAGCCTTTCCCAGCCTCCTGAGGTATGGCTGGGAACTGGCTGATGTGACACCTGTGTCCCCTCTGCACCGGTCGTGCCACTGGCACTGGGGGTGCTTGGTGCCACATGTATTCCCCCAAAACCCAAAGGAGACTAGCCCTGTCTGCCTTGCCCCAGAAAGCTGAGGACAAGTGCAGGACAAGCTTCGGGCTGGGCTGTGGTGCATGGGCTGGAGGGCACAGGCAAGGCTGGCAGGGTGATGGGTGCTGGGGAAGCCCTGTCCTGCCTCGACACACTTCTCCAGGAGCCCTTCACTGGCCAGACCTGCACCTTCGGGTACTGAGAAAGTGCATCTGCCTGCGGTTGTGGGAGCACTCACCCCATCTGGGGCAGCTGCCTGCTCAGCCTGGCACAGCCCACAGACAGGAATGGATAACGCGGGTCTCCAGTGGCATGTCAGCACTGGGGGAGCCTTGGGAGGTTAAAGACAGTGAGTTAAATGAAATAATTGAGTTAGACAAAGATGGGATGTTCCTCTGGGCTGGAATCTCTGTCTCATGCTGACATCTACAGCTACATCAAAGGCAGCTTCCCAGCCACCACTCAATTTCCCCATTCCCCTCTGGCTCCTTGGAACTGTTCTTCCCGCACAGGCTGTGATCGCTGGCGTCTCATGGAGCAAAGCTGCAGAGAAGCATCACTGGCAAACATGCTAATCAGTGTCATTACAATTCATTAGCTCTGTGCCAGAAAGCCCCCAACTTAAAAACAAATTATTGCTTATTAGACGTTTCACTTTGCAAGACAGATCCCAGATCCTTCTTGTCCTGTATGGAATTATGGTCAAGGTGGTGATTAGATACAGGGTGCCCACAGATGAAAGACTTTTTCATGTCGCAGATGCCAGTTCTAATCCAACTGGGTCATGAGTGATTTAATTACTGCCTG
Organism: Dasyornis broadbenti; assembly: GCA_013397935.1. Lineage (NCBI taxonomy): Eukaryota > Metazoa > Chordata > Aves > Passeriformes > Dasyornithidae > Dasyornis > Dasyornis broadbenti. The sequence goes on from VZRN01000234.1 coordinate 654,062, forward strand.
TGATTTCCCAGGGAGCCCAAGTGATCTCAGTTCGCTCTCAGAGTCCTCGGGAACCAAACCACTGTCTGCTGAATGAGCAGGAAGAGCTGAGCCACCCCAAAATGGGGAGCAGTGGCTGCAGGGGCATGGACAGGGGGCTGCTGCTTCCCCTCATTCTGGATGATCTCTGGGGCTTCCACTGCAGCGCAGGCTGAGCTGGAGCATTTCAGGAACTCACACCCTGATCCACTGCTCTCCCCAAAAGGCATTTCCATCACTGTCTCGAAAAAGTCATAGGATGTAAAGAACAGTTCACACTTGCTGCTACCAGAGCATTGTCTCTGGGCTCTGCCAGCTCACATCTCACATCTGAAAGGCAGCGGGAAGCACTCTCCTCTGGAGCACGAGGCTCTGGTTTCCCAGGCAAATCTGAGCTGACAGCAGCTCATACCCCTTTGGCCAGGGTCTGTGGGAAGGACACACTGTTCAGGCATCTCCTGTGCCAGGAGGGTTCACACAAGCTCTGAGCCCTACTCAAACACCTTTCTTGGCTTTGGAGGCTGCTGAGGCTGAGGTTCTCCCCAAAACTGAATGCCAAGGCAAGGCCAAAACACCCGGAGGCAGCTGTGCCCTGGAGCTGATTCGTGTCACAAGCGCTTCCTCCTTTCCAATATCCCACGGCATTACGTACCCTGACCCTCTCCCTGGCTGCCCGGTGCCGTCACCCCGCCTCACACTGGGGCTGCCTGGTGCTGTCCCCCGCCTCGGTGACACAGCCCTGGAACAACAGTTCCTTGCAAATGGAAAGGTCCTGGTTTTCCCAATTATCTGCTGAAATGTCTGTCCATGCGTGTTTGGGAGCAGAAAGGTTTGAGATGAGCAGAGAAATCGCTGTGACAGCTTCAGCATCACTGGGTCTGCAGCAGAAAGCGGGGCCCTCGGGAGGGGACGTGCAGACCCCAGGGGAGCCTGGGCTGCTCTGGGAGTCGGGGAGGCTGGCGGCTGGTGGTGGGATCATCTTGGGTTTCACAGGGGGTGCCAGATGAACTCCCTGGTTTTGGCAGCTGGCAAGGATCCCACTCCCCTTGAATGGCTCCTGCAGGGCAGAGCTGTGGTCCTGGTGCCTGAGGCCAGGTTGTCACCAATTGCACTGACCAAGGAGCCCATGGTTGTGCTCTCTGCTGGGCTGGGATAACCCTGCAGGGAGGCAACTCCTGAAAAGCACCCAGAGCAGCACCTGGGAAAGCTGTGCCCTGGTGTAGAGAGCAGCAGAGGGAGGAGAGCTGATGGCTCTGACCATGGACAGTCTGGCAGGTGTGCGATCCCACTCCATGATGTTGCTCCATGATCCTGCTCCATGATCCTGCTCTGTGGTCCTGGTCCATGTTCCTTTTCCATGACCCTGCTCTGTGTGCTTCAGCATCTCATTGCTCAGCCGCATGCCCTCCTCCTTCCCCCATTGCTGTCTGCTGTCGCAGCCTTTCAGCTGTTCATTGCCCAGCAAATGGGTGCCAGTCTGTTTCAGCAATGTTCAGTGGGGCTTTGTCTGCTACACACCCAATGTATTGATTTAAATAATCTGCAAACGTGTGGGATTAGGGTCTAATTGGGACTAATCAGGGTGCAGCAGTCATGTCACCACTAGGTCGGGGCTGGGACGTTCTCACATCTGCCCTTGGTGGAGCTCCCAACTGTGCCCAGCCTTGGTGCCTGCCAGGACCTGCTCCAGCAATGCCAGAGGAAAAGTTGTTCTTTCTTGCTTCCTTCTTAACTCCTGCAGCAGTTTGCTGCTCTCCTGCTTTTGGGACCTTTTTTGAGAAATTTGGCAGGGACAGACCTGGATCTGGCTGGCATGGGAGCCACTTCACAGCATCCATCGCTGGGTACATTGGCAGCGCATCAGGCTCTCCCAAACTTCCCAACAGCAGATCCGTGCCCAGCCTAAGTGTTAAAGGGGATTTAACATTTGGCTGGGGCAGACCCTGCATCTGCCGGGTGCTTATCAGTATCTTGTGCTCAAGCAGCACCAGGGTTCAGATTTTAAGCTTCTGTGAATTTACGAAGGACAAACATACGGAGTCCTCCTGCTCCACTGGCCTCGGCTGCTCCCTTCAGCTGTGAGCAAAGATGAGCAAAAATAGCTTTTCAGATCAGATTTGAATAACCTGGAATCTCAGTGGGAGAAATATAATGGTTTTTTCATGTCTTAAAGATGTTGGCTGGGATCAGGAATAATTTGAAGAAGCTCAGTTGGGTAATTGTACATTTTCCTCCCTCTGCTCATTCCCGGTCTTCTCCCTTCCCATTGGGGCATAGAGATGGGGTGCAGAGATGTCCCTTGGGGCTCCTGGGGCAGAGCTGGGAGGTCTGAGAAGGGGAGGGATTTACCCCTGCCACTGGGAGCTGGTGGAAAAGCTCTTTTTCACTAAATCCTCTTGTTCTACCAAAAAAGCAACTTTCTGTGGGGAAAAAGACCTGTGGGCTCCATGTGAGAGGCGGTGCACAAGCCCAGACCCTGCACATCGACTTCGTACAGGTCCATGAATCCAGAGAAAACTGCTCCCATTCTAAATTCTCAGAAAATACCCCATTGGCTTGCTGTCCCTCTGAAAAGCCCAGCTATTCAGCTTTCTGTGGATTAATAACTGTAGCACAATTAATCTCTGATTTTATTGAGTCAGTAACTTCAAACAGAAAATGAATTGATTAGCGGTCAGCTTTGGCTGGAAGGTTTTTGTGGTGTGGAGCCTTCCCCACTAGGACTCTGACCTCTGGCTCTGCACCCCGGTTCTGGTCAGAGCTTCAGGGATGTTTTTCCCTGACATACTTACTCTAAAAAGATCCTTATAATTTAAACTCTTGACCATAAAATGACACAGAGAAGCTGCAGGGCTTTGCTTGTGCTGCTGCGGCATGAAGGAAGTGGGAGCCCCCCACGGCAGGGGCTTGGGGCGCCTGGGCAGATGCTCCAGCTGCATCCATACAAGGGCTTTTCCTTAAGAAATATAGAGACCAGGCCAAAATATATCAAGGTCAGATAGAAAATATCAAGTATCATCTTTGTGTGGGCTGGTGGGGGCTGCCTGGCCCATGGAGGTGTCCAGGTGCCACTGGATGTGGTGCTGGCAGAGGCTGTGCTGTGCTGCTGGCAGTGGCGATTTTTCCCAAAATCAGTAGGGAATTGCCTCATGTTATTTTTAAGCCCTGCAGTTGTGAGCCATTTCTCTTTAATCGCGGATTTTGCTGTCACTTTCTTCCAGTCGGTTTGCTGTCAAGTTGCCTCAATAGTGTTTCACGGCCACTCAGCTCAGGGCTGCAGCACACGTGACATTAATTAGAAGTGGATTAAGAACAACGAGGAATATGTAGCCATGGAATATTTCACAATTTCCCATGTAGCATTCAGCTCAGCAGATTTGGAAGGGAAAAGCCTGGGATTTATTTCAAGTGGGGAAAAAATGGTCAAAGCAGCAGCTAAACTGTGAGCGTGTCCCAACTCGTCCCAACCCGCTGGTCCCCGTCCTGAGAGATCTCTGAGCCTGAAGGGGCCTTTTTCAGGGCTCCATCAGCAGCTCTGAGCAGGCAGTGAGGTCCTCAGGATGGGGGTGATGTCCCTCTAGGAAGGGGGCCCTGTGCTGGAGGTGCTCTAGGGTCAGGCTCCTGATCCAGTCACCAGATCCCAGGCACCAGATCCAACTGCATCCTATTGGGGGGGGCTTGGCTTTGCCCCCCAAGCACTTGTGGACACTTGGGGCTGCTGTGTCTTACATATCCCCAGGGAGGGGTGAGGACATGGGAGACCTCGGCATCCCCAGGGGGCTCTGCTGTTCTCAGGGACGGAGGCAGCCACTGTCCTGCTCTGACATGGGAGAGAGACAAGCATCCTACTGCATCCCACAGCACCCAGCTGCATCCCGTAGCTTCCCGCTCCCGCCCCGGCTGTCACTGGGGATTAGAGGTGCTGGATGGAACAGGTCGTGCCGGGCTGTGCGTGCGAGGCCTACGCAGCTGCCCAGTGCCCGGGCGCCCTCCCAAAGAGCACCGGGACTGAACGGGGGGGACTGGGGAGGAGTGGCAGCCACAGGGAAGTGACTTGTCCGGGTCTCAGTGATGGAAACACAGCTCATCCCCCCCCCGGCCTCCAGCCTCGGGCCCCTCTCCGTGCCTGCTGTGTCTCTTTGCGTGTGTGTGCACACGCGTGTGCTGCTCGCCCGGGGACACAGGAGGAGCGAGCGTTTGGAACCAGGAGAATGGGGAGGGGAGGCAGGTCAGGGGGAGCTGGGGGAGGGCAAGCGGGGGGTTGTGGGTAGTGTAGAGCTGTCATTGTGATTTAGGGTCGGCTGCTTAAACTGTTTTATGTTCCCAGACAGTAAGTCGTAAGCAATATAAAATTTTCTCTGAAGAGATGATCTCCCCTCGTCATGCTTCTGCCTCTTTTCCACAGTGAGCTCTCCTTTCCATAACCCTGTGGTGTCAGCGCAGAGGGAGAAAATGGGATCCTGGCCTTTGGAGCCATGTCCACAGCCTAGGATTGGGAGTAGGGATCCGGGGGCCTCTCTCTAGAACCCCCATCTTGCTGGTCTGCTGCTGCTGGGAGAGCTGGTGATGCTGGGAGCAGCGCGGTGCAGAGCTCTGGATGAGGGAACCGTGTGCGTAGCTGTGTGTCCTTCCAGCGCAAGGACCGTGGCCTTTCCCTGTAGCCTCCCTGGGCTGCCCCCAGCTCTCTCCTTTTGGAGCATGTGAGTCGGATCTGGGCTGCCAGAGCTGTTGGAGTTGTCAGAGCTGTTGGAGTTGCTGGAGCGGTTGGAGCAGGGCTGCCTCTACATGCAGGCACTGCCTGTTCACCTCAAATACAGCTCCCTTCCTTTTTCATGCCCCTGAGTTATCGCTGCTTTCGGAAAGCTTGCCCACAACGGTGCTCCAGCTTACCTTTGGTATTTTCTACAGCCACAGATTTATGAGGAATAGTTTCATTTATTTGGCCATTGCTGCGCCGGCTGGAGTGTCTTAGTGTGCTCTGTGCTGTGGCACCAGAGCGTGTGCCCGGATGATCTCCCTGGCCCCAGCAGCTCCTGAGGGGCCAAAGCTAAGCAGGGACCTCATGGGTAAGACCAGAGCCAGCATCACCCCTGGCTAATTAAGCATCCAGAAGATTTTGGGTTGCTGGTTTCCATGTCAAACCCCATCTGACTCCATATGGGCCCTGTGGCCCCTCAGGCAATCTGCACAGGGCTAGGGGAAACAAAAGTGTGGTGGCAAGATGGAACCCTCTGCCCTGTCTCTTCCAGGAGGGCCCTCCTCGATTAGATGGAAAATATTACACTCTCTCTCTCTGAAACTATTTCCAGGTGTAATTTCCACCCCTTTTCTTGATAATTAAATATTTTTAGGTCATCCAGTTTCTCCACCCTATTCGCAGACCTTTAATGGATGCATTTGTAATTAGCCATTTCCCTGAGAAAGATGATAAAGGTGGAAGGCACAGGCCATCGCTCTGCTCCCAAATCCCTGCCCACGTTGGCTTATCCTTGAGGGTCAGAGCTGGGGGGGTGTGTCCCCTAGGGTGACCAGACCCCTCCACTACACGTCTCCCAAGTTTGCTCTTTTTAGATGCGTAAAAGTAGAAATCTGCAGGAAGGGTTCTTTAAAAAACTGGGGATTCATCAAAAAAGTGGATCTGAGTGGGCACTGTGAACTCAGCAGTTTGGCTGAGTCTCTGTTTATGAGTGGGGTTATGGGGGGCCTGTGAGCTACAACCCCTGTTCTCTTTGTGTGGGAACCCCCCCCCGGGGGAGGAGGATTCAGCCCTTAAAATATGTTACCTTAATCCTGAGCAAACTCAGGAGCAGGAAAGGTCAGCGCCTGCCTTCCTGGCCCGGCAGGGATGAACCGCCGGCGGCTGCTTCAGCCGGAGCCTTCTGCTTCTGATGGGGCTCAAGTTACACAGCAGAAGAAAACTGATACACATCCTCCAGGTGTATCGGTCTTGATGCTATCTGGCATCTTTCACCCCCAAATTATACCCTAAATCCTTGGTGAACAAAGTCAGCCAGAAAGGCTCTGGAAGGCTCAGCAGACTTGGGCAGGGGAGCACTTCCTGCTGGGCTTTTATCCCTCTCTCCTTTCTTTATTGATGTGTTCATTGCCCAGTTCTGGTCACTATTTGACAGGCTGCTTCTGGAGACTAAGGCTGGGAAGTGCCAGTCCTGGATGTCCCTCAGCCAGCAAAGAGTTTAACACTGCCCTCAGCAGGGTTTGGAGTAATCACTCTGTTGTGGTTCCTGGAGCCTGTCCTCACAAAGAGCCGAGTGAATTGGTGACATTAATGCCCCAACCGAGCACAAACATCCTCCCCTCCTTCCTGCCCTCCCTCTCCCTTTAAGCCACGGGCAGGATTTGAGCAGACCTGCCCAAGCAAGCCCAGCTCTACCAGTGGCTCTTGGCAAACACTCCCCCCTCTTAATGCATGTTTGGGATTTGCCTCTGCTGGGATGTGTGTGATGAGCTGCAGGCTGAGGCCTGGGGCCTGGGACCATTTCACAAGGAACCTTCTGGTTCCGTCCCCATGCTCTTGGGATGCTTGGCCATCAGTGTCCCGCATGTGAATATCAACCTTTGTTGGAAAGTGGTGACCACGAAGGACAGTGGCGTCTGACCCATGCTGGCTCTGGGGTTTTTTTAGTGCCTCCCACGGGATGGTGGAGCTGGCTGTCATGGCCCACTCCAAAGTAGATGTTTTGGCAGCTTTGTCCCACAGTAGAAGTTGCGGGGAGCAGCAGCCGCAGGCTTTGCTCCCCAGTGTGTGGGGCAGCTGGCAGCACCACTGGGAGGGGGATGTGGGTCTGGACCCCGTGGGAGGGTTTGTGCTGCTGCCCTATGCCAGCACTGGGGTACATGGACAAATATAGCAAGTTATGCACTGGATGGACCCACACTGCAGTGCTGGGAAATTCCAGTGATCCACTGGGCTGGGCATGAAGGGCTGGAGGCGTTAATGGCAGGGCCTGTAATCAGCACCTGCAATTAGCCTCTGCTCCAGCTGGCCTCAAAGGCTGGGCCACAAAGCACAGCATCCCACACCACCGTTCCTCCCTCCCACCCCTCTGTGTCACTCCAGCCTGAGCCCTTTCAGCCATGGTGATGCCAGCAAGGACCTGCTCGCCTGCCTGGGATAAACGCAGCATGAGCCACAGCTGGGAGAGGATTTATTGAAGGAATTACTGGGTAGAACTAGAGGGGCTGGTCAGGGCTGGGAGCGAGGGTGAGTGGAGGATAGAGCGGGGGTCAGGGCTGTATGTCGGTCCAGCTGGTCCTTGCCAGAGGGGCTGGAGGTCAGGAGATGCCAGACTTGCTCATGGTTTGTGATGATCACAGGAGAAAGGAGAACAGCCATCCTATGGTTGCGAGACCCCTGCTCCTTCTAGTCTTAACATTTCCATGCTCCCTCTGCTTGATGCTCCTTGCAGTAACGCCAAACTGCTGATGACATTAAACAAATTAATATCGGGTTTAAATAGCCTGCGGGAGACCGGGCCAGGCACGCGGGGCCAGCTGTCAATCCTGGATTAGCAAGTGCCCCGGCTAAACTTACTGCTGTTGTTAACGACCCTGACAGCAACACCCTGCCCGGGGCTCTGCCGGTGCTGCCCCAGTGTCAGCCGAGCCAGAGTGGAGTTTGGGAGAAAGACCCATGCTGTGCCCTGGCCCAGCAGCAGCACCCAGAGGGACCTTGATGGCTTAAATGCTTTTCAGCACGCCAGAATTCCATAACTTACCCGAAAGGTGCCTGGTCCGGCTGTGGCACAAGGGAAGAGACTTGGGCATCTCATAGTTTAATGTCTTTATTTTCACTCTGCTTATAGCCCAGTGGTTTTTGCCCAACTCCTTGAATTGTTTGACTTGAGGGAAATATTTAATACCCTCCTTGTTCTTGTCTCCCATTCAGGGAGGCAGGGGAGGTAATTGTTTCCCCTTTTCACAAGCAGGTTTTCCATCTTTTCCCTGTTTAAAGGGCAGCAATGTAAGCAAGTCATGAGCCTCGCTTCCCAAGAGGAAGCCAAAAATCAGCACAGAGAAGGTGCTGCCGTGGGGACCCCAGCTGCCACAGTCTCTGCTGATGAACTGATGTGGAAGCCAGTAGGCCCTGGGCTCATGGGGGGCTGGGATGAGCACCCCACCCAGGCCAGGCTGCCCGTGTCCACTCGTGTCACCCCACAAGCCGATGACATGGTTGGGTCAGACCCTGTGTGTTGCCAGCGCTCAGGGCTGGGGTTGAATGGAGCAGGGACCCACGGCCGCTGAGCAGAGTTGCAGCCACCAGGCAGGGACATGCAGTCCCGGCTGCCGGGAAGCCTTTCCCGGGGGTCGGAGTGGGTGGCTGCCGCTGAGTCTCCCCTCCCCGAGCAAAACCCGTGGTGCAGACCCACGGGGGCATTTCAGCACGTGTCACCCCAAAGCAGTCTCCTTAGAGGACTCTTAGAGAGAGCCGCGGAGGCGCAGCGGAGCTGCTGAGGGTTCCCTCCCTTCGCCCCAAGTTTCGGGGCTCGGGCAGCCCCGGCGCGGGGGCAGCTGTGCGGGGGGTGGGCGCCCAGTCCCCCCGCCCATTTCCATGCTGATACCCAGCACCTCCGGCAGCTTCTCCCCCCGCGCTCCTGCGGGGCCGAGGCGGGGCCGGACGCGGGGCGAGGGGCGGCAGCGAGCGGGGCGGTGGGAGCGGGGGTGCGCCCGTCCGGCCCTGCCCGCAGCTCTGCCCGGCGAACGGGAGGCACCAGCAGCGCGGAGGCGACGCAGCCGCATCCAAAATGCTTCTAGGTGGGTGAAACGCAACTTTCCCGCAGCCTCATCTCTCCCCGTCGCCCTCCATCTCTCTCCCCTCCATCGCTCCTTCATCCCCCGGCTCTCCGCTGGCGGAGCCGCTGCTCGGGGGTGCAGCGGGACCGGGGCAGCCGCGGAACTCGGGGGTCGTGCGGAGGTCCGGGGGCCGACGGGGTTCGCGGGGAGGGGACCGGGGTATCGCCTCGCAGCTGTCCCGGGGCTATTCCTCCCCGCACGGCCACAGCTTGAGCACTCCCGGCTGCTGCCAGGTTCCTTCAGCTGCAGGAGAGGGCACTTTTCAGCGTCCGAGCTGTTCTTTATGGATAGAAATTGGTTCTTATTTTGCCGGTAGCTCTGCGCAGATTGTGTGTAAGGGTGGAGGGGGGGGGCGGTCTCTTCTCGGCTTTGCGATTTTGACCACAAACTTAACTCTAAATAGTGACATATTGAGGTGGGTTATTTACTGCCGGGAAAGGACCCCAGGAAACGCGGTAGTCAGGGAGGGGGTCCGAGCTCAGAGTGAGGGGCTAGGAATGGGCTCGGCATCAAACTCTAGTACTGATTTACCTGTGGAGTCCCCATCCTGTTCTCAGCAGAGCTTGGCACCCCAAATTATCCTCATGAGTTTTTCTTGTTTCTAAGCAAATCACGTCGTTCCCATTCCTTATTGCCATTTTGCCTGAAAACCCTGTTAAAGAGCTGCTCGTGTTATTTGCATCAGCTGAGGCTGTACCCTACACCCACAAAATGGTCCCTCCCCGCCCATCACATAGGCAGCCTGTTCCCTCGGCTCCCAGCCTGCTAATCCTAATTACTTACGGGATTCAAGCTGAGTTTGACTCACTGCATCTTATTGATTTTTCCCAGGGCTGCAAAAAGAGGAGGGAAAAGGTTGTGTGCTGACGGGGCTGGATTTTGCCCTTGCTCTTTGTCTGGGTGTCAGCTCCAACTTATGTTTCTGCTGCACCTGCGACGCAAATGTTCGATGCTTTTTGTGTGAAATGAGGCTGGGGGAGAGTGACCAACAGTGTCCTTGCAAGGGTGACTGGCGAGGGTGGCCAGGTGGCTGGTGGTGGAGCTCCGTGGCCGGGCTTGGCCGGCGCGGATTTGAGAAGTGGAGCAGCGGCAGCAAACAGAACATGACACTGTTCTTGGACCCATTTCATGTGGATTCAGGGCTGGTAATTTTAATGGTTTTGTTGTTATCAGCATTAACTTTGCGGCAGGCGCTGGGGAGGGAGCATGGCCCCTGGCTGCTGGCAGCGATGGGTCTGGTGTGTCCCTGTGGGCAGCGGTGCCGCTTCTCTCCATGCGTGTCCGTGTGTGTGGTGTGCACATCCGTGTGAGCATGGGCACATCTGCAGGCTGCCATGCACTGCTATTGTGTCACTGGCGTGTTTTTGTGGGTGCCTGTGGCTGCTGGGGAGCAGCCAGGCCAGGAACACCGATGTCATTGACCTGGCACATCGGTCAGGGCCATGCCACGGTGCCTATGTTGGGGTGGGTGTCTTTCATGGATCAAGCCGGCCCCAGCTGTCTCCCATGGATCAATTTAATTTTTCTAATCATTTGAAACACAATCTTTTCTCTGAACTGTCTTTCCCTGTCTCTCTGGAACGTGTAACACTACTCGGGATATTTATCTGGAATACTTGTCAGGCAAAGCAGGCTTAAAAGACAAACAAAAATCCAGCCCCAGAGCTTGTTTTTCACTTTGTGGCCTCAGATATGGAGGAAACATTGAATAGCCACTAAAGCTTCAATTTTGACCCCACAGTGTCTTGGGTTCACTGGTGATCCCCATGCCAGGACCATGTTGTTCCATATGGAAGAGGTGGTGGTCAGATAGTGCTTTCATGGTGATTCCAGCCCTCTTGGGACCTGCAGGCGTGATGGTGTGGGGAGCCTCACTCCACCGAGCTGCTGGGTTTGGCTCTGGGGCTCCTTTGGCTGATGGCGGGACTGAGCTTTCCCTGCGGTTGTTTTGGGTGGATTTCCCTGTAAATGCAATGGCTGTTTTTATTACCGGGGCTTGCTCCAAGCAATGTCCTGGGGCAAACATCTGTCCCCTGGTTTCAACCCTGAGCAAGACCGGGGAGGGGGCACAGGGTTCTCTGACCTCCTCCAACAGCCTCAGCCTCCCTTTCCGAGTATTTTTAGACCAAGCTGTCATCTAATCTTGACCTCCAGGATGATGTGGGCTAGAAAATATCACTGCATCTCCAGCATCAAGCTGAGGATATAATTCACAAATCTCTTTAGTCCATTTTTAATTATGCCTCACCTTGCTGCAATAATGAGCTGCTAACAAGTATTTTGAGCAAATGTGAACTTTTTTTTGAAATTTCTCAGTGCCGATGTTCCTGGCAGGTGCTGGCGGCACTGAGGCTTTGATGGTTTGTTTCAGCACCCACCTGATGTCCCTGAGCTTGTAATGACTGCAGGGGCTGGGGATTTAGCAGATTGCTTTTTTTTGCCTTTCCTGAGCGGGATGTTGGAATGAGTGGGCTGGCTGCTCCCACTCTCCTCCAGAGTGATTATATTAGCATGGCCTGGGTAGGAGTGGCGGAAATTACAATGAAATACTAGAGGTAGGAAATAAAAATCTAATTAAAAAATAATGACAGATGTATGTCATCTTCCAAACTCTGGCCATGGGGCAGCTGTGGTTGGGGAGGGTTACACGCTTCAGCTCTTGGGGAGCTGTGCTCAGGGAATAATGCTGGCAGCAGAGAGCAGGCAAGGGGAGGCGAAGGGCTTTGGTCTCTCTAAAACTTGGGAAGGGGAATGAATATGTGAGTGGATTGGGGTTTGAAAGCCCTCTTGACCCCCCCAGGACTTGCCCTCCTGAAATGTGAGTTGGTGGGAAATTTCCCTTTCCCCTCTCCCCGAGCAAAGCTGAACTAGCTGGAGCCCACATGGTTTCACTGCTGGGGGTGTTTTGGGGACAGCTGTAACACCGTCACATACAGTGGTTTGGGCATCACCATGGTGGTCTGTGTGCAGCACTCTGGCACGTCTGGGATGGCACTGCTGAGATGGGGCAGCCCAGCAGGGATGGCCACAGGCTGGAGCCTGGCTCTGCCACTCACCTACCAGGTGGCACTGGCCATGTCATTTATCCTCTCTGAACCTGTCTTGTCTTCTCGTGGGTCTTCTTGGCTCTCTGGGGGCTTGGTTCCAGCCCAGCCCCAGCTGTGCGAGGGAGGCACCTGCCTTCAGGTGCTTCAATAATAGAAATCATTAATTTTCACTGCTAATGGAAGAAACGCTGCACTATGAAAAATGTGCGTTGGCTTGGAGGCAATTCAAAAGGCTGGTGGAGACGGGAGCCCCTAATTTGTTCCAAATTGGTTATTTCACTGGAATGGTGAGAAAGCATCAATCTGAGGAGCTTTTCTCCCTTTTCATTTCTGTCAGCCATTCCTTGGCTGTAATGAATTGGACTTGGCTGCAATTTTTACAATTTAAACAGTGTCCAGAATAAAGGCTGAACTGATCAGGGGCTCCGGTGCACTCCTGAGCTCTCCATCTCTCAGGAGGACCCTGGCCTCTGCCCTGCCAACCAGGGAGGGGCAGGCAGGGCTGTGGGCAGTAGAACCCAGATTGGTGTTCAGTGCTTGCCACCTCCCTTCTACTGCCTCCAGTCAGGATGAGCCCACAACCCTCCCGAGCCCCTCAGTAGCTGTGGCGGAGATTGGTGGGGTCTTGACTGGGCTGCACCAGCCTGGCAGCAGTGCTGGCCATGACACAGGGGACACTGATCCGATTGGGATCTCTGCTGGGGCAGGCATCCCTAAATGATTTTTCAGATCATTACCTGGCCGATGGGAGAGCGTTGGGAATTAAAATCCAAAGGGAGTTTACTCAATGCTTGTGGACAAGGGAGGAAAAGATGCTCGACAGAGCAAGACTGATGTCCAGTTTTGCTCCTCAGCAGCTGTTTTAGATATGAGTGGTGTGGGGTGAAATTCCCTATGGCTCCTGGGGAGCAGGATGCAGCCAAGCTGCCTCCCAAGGACCAGGTGTGTGGACTGGAGGAAGCCCGGGGAGGGAGATCACCCTGTCCCCGTTTCTGCTCCTTGACAAAAGGGCTTTGCCCTTCTCAGCTGCTGCTCAGAGGAGCCTCAGCCCAGAGCTGGGGTCGCTGGTGGGGAGAGATGAGCATCCCCAGCCCAGCTCAGTAATCCTGTTGTGGCCATGTCCAGAGTTTGCAGGAATGTCATCTGAGTTTATTTCAAGACTTGTTCCCTGCCAGCTGCAGTCACGCAGCTGAAGGTTGTGACAAGGCTGTGCAGGGGAAGGAGGCACGAGGCTGCATCCTGCAAGCTGGCAGTGGCTGTAGGGTGTGTGGGGGTCCCACGTCAGCAAGTCAGGGGGCTTCTTCTCCATGGTTCCCTATCTATGGCCCACTGCCCACCCTCCATAAGGACCTGAATGTGCTGAAGCCAGAGTCTCTGTGCCCACAGCAGTGTTGGAAGGGCCCTCTGAGTACCCCGAGTTGTGCAGGAGAGCTGGGACACAGCTGGGAAATACTGGAGTCCTCCAGTGTGTGCCCCATCTTCTTCTCTGTGTGGAAGCACCTTCTCCTCCTCGTGTCCCTTTCAGTGTCTGCAGATCCCACAGACCATGTCCTTGCCAGATCCGCCCGTCCAGGCACCAGCCCGGGGGCTGCAGGAGTATTTTTAATTTGGCTGAGCTGACACGGTGCCGGGTGCTCTCTCCCACATGAGACAGCGGCTCCTTGCAGCCTCCCCCCTCTGCCACACTGAACTGAGCTGTCACCACCTTCGGGTGTGAGGGATGCAGCCGGGCAGCTCCCAGGAGTCCTCCCTCCGTGCATGCTCCCAGTTCATTTTGGGGGCTGTCACAGCTGGGGTTTAGGGTGCAGAGGGTGACCAAGGACCTGCAGGGTGCTAGGTCTTTCCTATCCCACACCCTGCAGTGGCCAGGGGTGAGAGGGCTGGTGGAGCCAGGTGCAGCAAGGTGGGTGGGCAGGAGAGCTGGGGGCTGCATAGGGATGGGTCTTCCTGGGGTCAGCAGCTTTGGGAACACCAGCACCTCCGCTTCCCTGCGGGAAGAGTGTGCGTCATTTCCCAGAGCCTGACTGGCTTAAAGCAGGGATGGAAACAAAATCTCATAAATATCTTTGGACTCGGGGATTTAAAATTTTTTGGGGTAATATGGCTGGGTTTGGCCTCTTCTGCACAGCTTCTTAGAGATGCAGTAAGAAACCCTCGGGGAACCCATCCATGTATGTGGGGCAGGAGTGCTGGAAGGGGTGCCAGGGACTGGTCTGGAGCATCCCAGTGGGAGCTGTGTGCCTGGGGTCTGCTCTGGCTGCTGGAGGTGTGGGACGCCAATGGAAACTGGGACTCAGATGGAAACTGTGGCTCACGGCTGCCGCCGCCCTCATGCCACGTGGATGATGGATGTGCTGGTGTGCTGGGGCGCCTGCCCACCCAGCTCCTCAGGCATGGCACAGTTGGGAAAAATAGCAACAATTGGCTCGAGCCAAGGCGGCGGCTGCTGCTGCATGGGGGTAAATAGGAGTATCTCCATTCCAGTTCCTTTAGGAAGGACGTCTGACATCCGGCAGCTATGTGAGGGCAGGGTGCTCGGCAGGGTCAGGGACATCCTACAAATGCTGCCCAAAATTCATGTTAAAGCTTGAGGCTTCCAGCAGGAATGGGTGTGCAGGGCAGAGAGGATACGTGGTTTCAGCCATGCCCCTTGCATGGAGCAGGGAAAGCAAGCATGTTCTCATCTGGAGTCCACTGGTCTTTCTGGTGGATCCCAGTGCAGGGGCTCGGTGGAGGGGTCTCCAAGGGAAGCAGAATTGGTCCCAGCCACTGCTCACTTGGGGTTGCTGACCTTTGCAGTCCTGCTCTAGATGCTGGGAACCATGGGATGGGACCAGGGGATGCAGCAGGCTTCTGCCTAAAAACTCATTAAAAGGGCTCAATCCTCTTTTCTCGCTGCATTAGCACAAGAATAAATCGGGCGTGTTTTCACCCCAGGAGCCAGCTCTGGTTTCACCACCTCTTGCTCTCATTAACCCTGGACTGAGGTAGCTCGGCAAGAATGTCCCTAGTGCAGGAAGAGCCTCTTGCCCCGGGATATGTGGAGGAGCCTGAAGAGAGGAATTTACCGGGGGCGCCAGACCCACCTGGTGCAGAGCCAGCCGGAGCCAGGTACAATGCAGCTCCTAATCCAGGCACATTCCGGTGGGCCACATCCCTCCTCATGGCCCAACTCCACACTGGGAGAAGAGCGAGTTTGGGTGGGAGCACTCCTTCAGCCCCCAGGCATGGGGTATGTGCTGGGGAATAAGGAGCCGGGTTCCTGTCAGGGTTCCACGGGACATTGGTGCCCCTTGGGATTCCAGTGTCCTCAGGCACCTTGTCTGGTGAAAGCAAAGGTGGCACAAAATCCTCTTTCTGCAAGTAATTGAGGGGCTCTAAATGTCACCTGCAATTACTGCTAAAAGAAAGTTTTTTGGGATGTGAGGAGTCCCTTTGCTCGCTAGGGAGCCCTGGGACTAGGGACTGGGTTTCAGCCCCAGCCCTGCAGCTAGGACCAGGAGTGCAGGTAAGCAGTAGCACCTTGTGATGATCCCTGAAGGGGAATCTTTAGGGAAAGCCGGATTCTGCTGAAACGCCGTATCCATGGCTGGGCACTGCTCTGCCCACGGCTGATTGCAGGGCACTTGGGTCCTGGCTGTGCCGAAACCCAGAAACACCCGTCCTGGCTAGATGCAAACACTCCTACAGCTCATCCTGCTGCATGTGCCCAGCTCACAGCCAAGGGACCCAGGGTGGGGGTCCCTGGGTACCCGATGCCCATTGCTCCTCGCACCGCACCTTGTGGGAAGGGGTCCCGGCAGGTGAGCCTGCGGCAGGCACAGGGCATGGCTCCGTGCACTCCCCTCCCCAGGGGCCAGAGCCCATGGCCAAGCCACCACGGTCACTGTCCCCGTGGCCCAGCCACGGCCACGCGGCCTTCCCTATCCCGGCCACCGCTAGTGGCCACTGCCGCCGTGGGCTGCTGGGAGCATCCGTGAGGCAGACAGTCCTCGCAGCAAGATGGCTGCTCCCGTGCTCCCGTGAGCGCGGGCGGCCGCCGTAGGCTTTGTTCCCGCTCGGGGCCGCGGGGGCTGCGGGACGGGGGGTGGTGCCGCCTCCCAAACACCCCGCTGCTTTTTGGTTTATTTTTGGCTTTGCAGCGCTTGGCTGGGTTTGTTTTTGTTTGATTTTGTTTTTGCTTTTTTTTTTAATTCGGTTTTTTTTTTTCTATTTAAAAACCAAAATCTGGGAAGTTTGCAAGCCCCCTACCCCAAAGCTTATGGCAGCCCTTCCATGGTACGTATGTAGGGGTGGGTGAACGGGGTGGGCACGCAGGGTTGGGCACTGGAATGGGCGCCGGGGTTGCTCCGTTCACCCTCACGGGCACAGGGGGACGGCAGCCAGGGTCGATGCACCAGGGACAAGCGTCAGGGCAGTGGCTTGACCTCTCACAAGAAAATCCTGATCCTGCCCCAACTTCCCGACAGGGGGAGAAGCAGGCTGGTGGGGGGACCAGAGTATGACCCCCCCATCCCGAGCTGCTGCAGAGTCCCCCACAATGTGCAGTGCTGCTCTTCCCCGTGGGCAGCAGCAGTGAGGGGTGCTGGGCTGGTGCCAGAGCACCACGGGTGCTGCGGTAATGGGTGCTGCGGGAAGGGGTGTTACAATGCTCTGCTCCATCCCAGCCCCCGCCCCGGCCTCGTGCATGCCACACACTAATTGCTGCTCTCTTTTTTTCCTTCCAAGATAACAGTTTCTATTGGAGCAAGTGCTTGGTGGGGGGGCCTGTGGGGATGGCTTCACAGAGAATGGGGTCAGTGACAGGGAAAGAGCACAGGAATCCACCCCCTTGGGCCATGCGCCATCCCATTGCAGCCAGGGAGCTCGATGCCCGCCCGGTGTGGGGCTGGGGCCGCTGGGCCAGGTGGCTGCGGTAGCTCCAGTGGCCGGTAGCTCCTGGGCCACTCGCCAGTATTGCCCAGGGCACCTCGTGGGGAGTGCCGGCTCTGTGGGGGTGGTCGTTCCCAGCGCTGGGAGTCGTGGTGTTTTTCCAACGCCTAAATTGTTAGGGTTCCTTCTCCCTGCTCCCACAGCGCTGTGGCAATGACTCTGGTTTGGGGGTTTGTTCTTCAGAAAAACCACAAGTTCCTTATCAGTGTCTCAGCCAGTCATGTGGACTGATGGTATTCCCCAGTTTCCCTGCTGCTGAGTGTCCATGTTCTTTCTTATTTCCTCTGCATTTTGGTTCTCCCCCTTCCCCACGCTGCACTGGGTTCTTCTTCCTCCTCTTCCCACCACCTTTATAAAGGCCCAGTTTGGATTTTCAGTCTGGTTCATGGAGGAATGTGGGGATCAGATTGAGCAGGGCTGAACTGCAGGGAGCGGGGTCAAGTGAATGCTTAAACTCTTCAGGTCCTGGTTTGGTTACATGTGTAAGTGGTTTGCAGCCTCTAGCTCAGTAGATACTCGGGAGCCTGGGCTGGAGTGGATCTGGTGTGTCACCCCATGGGAGGGACTCTGGGATGGCACTGAATGTGCAAAGCATGGCTCTGCTGCTGTGGGACCTGCCGTGGCTTCGGCAATTCCCTGGGATAGAGACAAGCCAAGCAGGACTGAGAGCACGCATGTGTACCCAAACACGTGTCTGAGCTAGCTCCCAGTCACCCTTGTTCAGCTCCAGGGCCCTGGCACTCACTGCCAGCAGCAGGTGCTGCTCCTCCAGGACTGAACGCTCATTTTTGGGCATTTCAGCCAGCACTGAGCCTTCCTCACCTTCCCAGTGCCAGCACAGTGGGGAAGGCTGTTCCAGGGGGAAGCGTGTGGGTGCTCCTGTGGTGACAGGACTGTGTGTGTGCACCAGTCCCACCAGTGACACCGAGAGCTTCTGGCGATGCTGATGAGGTGCTTGATGGGATCTCCCCACATGGTGCTGGGGCTGTTGCACAGCCTGGCCAGCCCTGAGCACCGCCATCACCGCCGTTGTCACAGTGCCACCGTCACTGTGCCACCACAACTGAGCCCCAGCTTAGGTTTGCAGGGCCCTAATCCCTTTCCCTTGTGTCTCTTTCATCTCCAGTCGGACCAGGAGAGTGGTAATAAACCTTCTTACTAAATTAAATGTGCAGTCTGCTCCTCAAGGAACGGTACGGTTCAACCGTAGTGTTTGATTCCCCAGCCACAGCAGTATGGTGCCTCCAGGGAAAAAGCCAGCTGGGGAAACTTCAAATTCCAATAAAAAGTGTAAACGCTATTTCAATGAGCACTGGAAGGAAGAATTTACCTGGCTGGAGTTTGACTATGAGAGGAAACTCATGTTTTGCATAGAGTGTCGGCAGGCCCTGGTGAAGAACAAGCACGGTAAAGCAGAAAATGCCTTTACTGTGGGCACAGACAACTTCCAGCGCCATGCACTGCTGCGGCACGTCACCTCCGGCGCGCACCGCCAGGCGCTGGCAGTGAACCGGGAGCAGCTGGCCTTTGAGACCCGTGTCCACGGCCACCCTGAGCTGCGCTCGGTCATCAAGGTGGAGGTGAACCCAGCGAAGGTGGCCATCCTCACCACTGTCTACTGGATGGCCAAGGAGGAGATCCCGGATGAGAAGTGCTCCTCCCTGCTCAACTTCCAGAAGTTCAACCTGTGCCAGGCGCTGCTTGCCTCGGAGCACAGCGAGTACTACCACCCCGGCAGCGTCAGGGAGATGCAGGTGTGTATGCGGGGCTGGGAGTCTGCACCTGTGTGAGGGCCATGACAAAGCCGGACAGTGACGCGTGACTGCGTTTGGCCGAGCAGGGACAGTGCCCGTGCCCACCGGCTGTGCGGGAGCTCCCTGAGCCTGCCAGGCTGCTTTGCAGGATGAGAGCTCAGGAGTTCAATTAGCACATGAGCACTGTGGATTTTTCTCTTTTGCCCTAAAGTGAGTGATCAGAAAGATCAAGTAGCCGGAGAGTTTAGAAAGGATTTTCTGAATTTTACAAACGCTTCATGCCTGCTAAAATCAAATTAAATTTTTAGCGAGTCTTGGCAGTTTGCCAGGCTTTTCAGCTCTCTGCAGAGCCTTATTTTGCTGCAGATAGACTAAACCCACTAATTAGGTTTCCCAGCCTGTGGTGATCCTTGCAGCACTCACACACACAGGAAGTTTTCCCTCCACAAACTGGGGAGTTTGCCTGAAATGGGGTGAGTGTGAGTAAATGAGTAAAGATGGAAAAAATGTTGCAGTTTTTCTGTTGCTCCTGTCCCTGCTGGGCCAGTGAAGTGGAACTGCAGGAGATGCATGGGGGAGGTCGGTTCCTGGTGTCCTGCCTCACTGCCGGCGTGGGTGGAGGCTTGGGGATGGTTGTTGGGGGCTGGGGGGTCAGTGCTGCTGGTGGTGTTATGTCCTGCTCTAGCTGTGGGTCTCTGACCCCAAAGTCAGGGCAGGAACCCCCAAGCTCTCAGCAGCTTCCCGTTGTGCTTGAGCTGCCGAAAAGGAGCAGGAGGAGACAGCTTATTAGGGAAAAAATTATTTCCAGTCTCGGTGTGTGCAACTAGTGTAAGGGCTTTTCCCTGGCTTGGGCCCTCCTGCGCTGTGGGAGGGAGCCCGCCCGCTCGCTATGTGCCAGGTGCCGCACATCTCCGGCTGCCTCTGAATCTCATTTGTGTTTCTCTCTCCCTCCCTGCGCCCCTCCTTCAACCGGCCCAGGCAGCCATTGCCAAAGTCCTGCACAACGAGGACAGGCACAGGATCAAAGCCTCGCCATTCGTTGGGCTGGTGGTGGATGAGACGGTGGACGTCCTGGAGCACCGCAGCCTCGCCATGTTCACCACCACTGTCTCCCCCTGCAATGGGCAGACCTCCACCACCTTCCTGGGCAGCTTTGAGCTGCCCACAGGGGAGGCCTCCACTGTGGCAGGCAAGGTGGGTGAGGTGATGCGCTCCTTCGGCATCCCCACCATGAAGCTCACGTGGCTCAGCGCTGACAGTGCCTCACTGGTGGCCGAGCGGCTGAGCGGGGTGGGGACCGCGCTGACCTCGCTCTGCCCACTCCTCACTGAGGTGCACTGCCTGTCCCCTGGCACCTCCCTCCTGCTGGCTGAGACCATTGGCACCATCGAGTACCTCCAGAAGTACGAGACCACTGTGGATGCTGTGTACAGGCTCTACTCCAGCTTCCAGGGGGAAGGCGATAGCCTGCAGGAGCTGCGGAGAGTCTTGGACCTCTGTGAGATCGACCTTGGGAGCCCCAAAGCCATCCACTGGACTTCTGTCTTCCCAGCTGTAGAAGCCATTGACTCCTCGTGGCCCACACTGGTGCTGCTGTTGGAGAGCGAGGCAGAGCGCTCACCTGTGGCCCATGGCCTCTGCGAAGAGCTCAAGAAGTTCCAGTTTGTGGCTTTCACGAAGATCCTCCTGGATGTCCTCCCCATCTTCCAGAAGCTCAGTCGCTTCTTCCAGATTGAGGACTTCGACCTCTCCATCCTGAAGCCCATTGTCTCAGCCACAGCCACCACACTGCAGGCCCAGCAGAACACCAGCGGCCAGAACCTCCGGGAGTTCTTCAGCGAGATGAGCAAGCATCCGCAGGACGGCCGGGAGGGCGAGAGCCGCCTCTACTACAAGGGCATTGAGCTGGCCAACTGCTCCCAAGTGCACCTGAAGCACTTTGAGCGCCTGAAGGAGAGCTACCTGGAGAAGGTGCGGGGCAACCTGCTGGACAGGTTCCCCAGCAGCGTCCTGGAGGCCATCAGCTCCTTCTCTGCTATCTTCAACCCCAAGTGCTACCCCCAGTCTCTGGAGGACATTGGCAGCTATGGGGTCAGTGAGCTGAATTTCCTGCTGCAGGTGTACTCACGGGTGGTGGTGAGCGAGAGGGCCCTGAGTGACTTTCCCCTTTTCAAGCGTATCGTCTTCAGCCTCAGCCAGCTCTCCTTCAAGGACCTCTGTGTCAAGCTGGTCTACAGCAGCTCCGAGATGCATGAACTCTTCCCAGACTTTGCTGTCCTGGCAGCTATTGCCCTGGCCTTGCCACTGGGCTCGGTCCTTGCTGAGAAGATCAGCCGGGGCCGGGAGCTGCTGAAGCGCGGCCGGTCACGCCATGTGAAGGACGAGGGACTCTCTGACCTCATGAAGATCGCCATCGACGGGCCGGCCATCAGCGAGTTTAACTTTGCGTTGGCCATCGAGTACTATGAGAGCATGAGGGAGTCTGGATTCATCATGGCACAGGTGAAGTGAGCGTGGGTGGTGAGGGCTGAGCCCTTGGGCAGGAGCCGGGGCCTGCGGGCAGTCCCCAGTGCCAGGTTGACATCACCTTTCCGCAGCCATAGTAGATGGTGACCTGCTCTGTGATGGGAAGAGAAAACAGGATCTTTCGCAAAGCCATGCTGGTCCCGGGACCACCCCTCCCTCATCCCCCAAACATCTGTTTGAATCGCCCAGAATTCAGAATCCTGGGGTCACCTGATATCCCAAATTGTGATGAATTTTTTCCAAGGGTTTGTCATTATTTTGTTTTAGGGAGATCAAGGCAGAGCTCTTGAGCTCAAATGTCACGTTGCCTTTGCACAAAGATACCCAGCAGCTTTTGCTTAATGCTCTGCAAAAATATGGGATTTCTGTTATTCTGGAGCCTGGAGAGTGAATGCAAAAAAGGCAGCGCATCCTTCCAGCTCTGCGCTGACCCCAACATTCCTGGCGGTGTCGTGTTGGTGTTCCTTGCGCACAGCACGGTATTTTTAGCAGTGGCATCAAGTCATGATCATTTCAAGAGCAAGAGATTTAGAGAATGATATTGTAATGGCTGAGGAAATAGTAACTTCAAATGCATCATTGTGTACATATGTGTATGTGTGTATATATATAAATATACATATATAAATATCTATATTAAAAAGGTCTATCTTAATTTTCGTAAAGTTTAAAGTATAAAGATACCTAAAAGGACTTTTTTTTTTTTTGGCAAAGACAATAAATTATGTGCAGAAGTCCAAAAACAATCAATAGCTAATTCCTGGTCTTTCCAAAACGTCCTCCTATGCTGGAGTTCCCTTTGCACCCTGAGCTCTTGGCAGCCTGCAGTCCAAGAGAAAGTCCTTCGACACCTGCTTTCAGGACCAGCTGGAGGTGTTCAGCTCATATTTCTCCTCTGAAGTGTTATTCTCTTTATCCTGAAGTGAGCAGAGCTGTTGGTGCCTGCAGCAGGCAGGAGCTTGGGCCCTTCTGCCCACAGGTCTGGGAGTGCTGGTGCAGTGGCCGAGCAGGGCCAGGGTGCTGCTGATGTGTTCCAGTGGGATGGGGCCTTGCTGGTTTCGACTTGGAGGGCTGTTTCCTTCAGTTCAGACCGATTCCAGTCAGCAATAAACCCAGTGCAGCAGCATGAAGCATCACCTCAGTTGAATGCTGAGTTGCCAGGTCCTCTGCTGGAGATGCTGAAAGCTGGGAGTGGGAGGATGTAGCAGATCTGCTGGCCCATGGTCCAGGTCTAATTGCACTGGGATTCCAGTGCAGTGCAATCGGTTTGTTACTGGTCCAGATCCCAGAGGTGCTAGGGCTGCACTGGTGCTGCTGTCATGGGCCAGTGTTGTGACTGGGTGTTGCTCCTCTGCTCTGGCCATCAGCCTTTGGCACTGGAGAGCCTCCTGGAAACATGCTTGGCCAGAGACAAAAGCCTTAAAGCCCTGGGTACGGATTTAGAGACACCATCAAAATTTGCTGAGAACGTCTCTCAAGCAGGAGGGAGCCTCTGTGTGAATAAACAGCTCCATCTCCATCTGGCCTGGGCAGACTCCACGCCAGATGCTCTCTGAGGCAGCGGCGTCTGTGGAGATGGGTCCTTGGCAGACTCATATTGGTATGAGAACCTGCAGCGTTGGCCTCACTGCCTTCAGAGGCAGCTCTGGGAGGTTCACACAGGCAGGTGTCAGAGCACAACAGTTGCTCTGCTCTGCCTCTCAGGGACAAGGAGCAAAACATGCTGCAGGTGTGTGTTCAGTGGCTATGTAGAGTGAAGGGGTTGGAGACAGGCTGGGGACGGCAGCCAGGCACAGTTCAGGTGAGTTTGGTTAAATATAGGGGTGAAACATGCCTTTAAATTCCAGTGGATCCCTACAAGAGTCACTCGTCAGCAGGACAGGAACTGGGCTGAGCTTCAGAGGGCTGGGAAGGGGCTGAGCCCCAAGCAGAGGATGTGCAGCACCACAGCAGCTACATTTAGCATTTCTTGGTCAGGCCTGGACCCTGCCTGTGGAACTGGTGGGGCACAGAGACAACCCCCCCAGACTGCAGAAGGTGCTTGTGCCAGGCTCCTGTGCTCCTCACCCTGCACCAGCCCTTTGGAATGCTCCACGGAGCCTGGAGCACATCCTGTCCCAGCAGGACCCACGGTGCCAGAGCAGCAGCGTTTGCTGTGGAGGTGGGGGCTCCTCTGCCAAGATGGGGGAGACAGAGCCGGGGCTGTGACAAAAGACACCCCACTCCAGAGCTGCGTCTTTGGGGTCCATTCACCAGCACTGCCCTGCCTGCTGCTGGCCGTGCCCGTCACCTTGGGTAAGGTCGTGTCATTCTATACAGACCTGGGGCCCTGCCACTCTCCCAAAGGCAAATCCCCTTAATTGAGTGTCTAATTAATACCTAAAAATACTGCCCTCAGCTGCTGCTGGAATCTGCCCTGCAGCAAAGGTAAGGCAGGACCTACAGTGCCATGGCCCTGTAACCTTGGTAAGGTGCCCCAAGAGCATCGTGTGGGTGCCCCAGCAGGGTGCTGTTCCATGCTGGGGAGCTTCACTGGGGCAGCCTCAGTCCTCTTCCTGGTCCTGGGGGTCTTGTCTGCTTCAGGAGCAAAGCCAGGTGGAAAAGGACCTGCGCCTCTACAGAGTCTCACTGGGGTTTGTGGGCTCTCTCCAACTGCCTGGTTTATCACAGTCCAGAAATGTGTTTAATCCACAAATTTGAGCTCAAGGATACACCTAAGAGTTAGGCGTGTCCTGTCTGTACCACTGATGGGCTGCAGCCGCTGCAGGTGGTGGCCGATCCTGAGAGTCTGTGTCCCCTCAGCGCCCGTCCTGTGCCTAACCAGTGCAGGAGCTGCTCCCCAGGGAGTGAACCCTTCGGCCCACAGTGTTAGCTGAGCTGCAGCATCCCTTTTTGTAGTTACTAATTTTGGGGGATGAGGTGATCACCCACTTCTTGTTCCTCCCACCTCTTCTTCCTCCCATATATATATATATTTATATACGTATATCTTATGTTTTTAAGGCCAGTGCAGTCAGTACAAATCGCGCTGACTGTGACGAGTGGCACCCCTCGTGATCCAGCCCCAAATGCCTTCGCTGCTCTCGCGTGGGGCTGCGGCTGCGAGTGCTGGGGGGTCCCAGGGCAGCTCCTCTGGCGCCGGCCTGGCCGTCTCAGATGATTTGATGTAGAAATACTGTTTCACGCCTCAGAAGGTTAATTATGCACCGCTCACCCAGTCCTATTCACTGCTGCTGTAATGTTATTTATTTATTTTTAAGCGGTTTCACAGATTTCCCTTCTGGGCGACTCTGGAATTAACTCGATCAGTGCACGCCTGATGAAGCAAACTGTAATTCCTCCCTGGAGTCAGGCCTGGCTTGGGGATGGCTCCGGTGCCGTGGCAGAGCCGCCGCATGCGCTCGCCCAGAAAGAGGTCGTTGGTGCCCGTGGGGCTGGCGACGAGCGCTCGCTGCTCAAATCCAGGGAATCTCTCAAACTTTGAATTTCGGATGCACGTCTCAGCTCCTGCACCAGCCGGGATCGGCGAGGGGCGGGTGCGGAGCAGAGCAAGGAACAGCACCAGCCTGGGGTCCTCATTCTGCATAGCCGGCGTCAGGGTGCGGGGGGCTGGAGGGGAGCTCGGGCTCTGTGCTGTCACAAGGGGTGGTGGTGGTGACAGTCAGTGTTCTGCTGTGGGAGCCTCCGATGCTCTGGGTACTGGGCACTGTCAGCCTCCCACGAGGGGTATTCTCGGGTCCAGGGAGGCCGTGGGATGGGGTTGTGCTGTGCTGAGTCAAGGGATCCATGATGTCTTTGAGGTGAAAAAGAACCCTAACCTCAAAAAAATCCAAAGGAACAAGGAACGTTGACCTTGTCCTTGCTGCAGGCAAAGGGATGGGGCTGTGGGTGGGTTGGAGGGGGTGTGAAGCCGTGTGGGATGTGAGTGGGCTCTTCTAGCTCACAGCACTCTGAAACTGTTTATTTATTGTGTTTGATTAATTTTTTTTTTTTTTTTAATTTTAGCTTTCCCCCCTTCTTGCTCCCAGAGCTGGGCAGGGACTCTCTCTGACACTTGGAGGATGCTTTCCTGTGCTCATTATCTGTGATGAGTCCACATTGGGATGGGGAGCAAGCTAGAGACAGATCTTTCTGCTTGGCCTTCCTCCCTCCCTCTCTCCCTTTGTCCCACGGGTGTTTTCTGTTTAAACAGAACATTATTAATAACTTTAGGCTATTTTTAAATCTCACGCTGGAGCGCGTGGTTCATTTGCGGGGGACGGGGAGTGGCGGCTGTACTGCTGGAGTGGGGGTAGCTCAGCCTCTGCCCCCAGTCCTTCAGCTGCTGCTGGCAGCCAAAACCTTGCCAGGGCTGGTGAGGAACCGCAGTGGTGCTGGTGTGGGGGAGCCCAGGCTTGTGTGGCTCCATGGGAGAGCCCAGGGAAGGGGCTGCTTCGCTGGGGGAGGCTTTGACATCTTTTGGAGGGTTCAGACTCCTGTGTGTGTCCATGCTCTGATGCGGAGGTGGCTGCATCCAGCTTTGAGCTGGGGTGCTGGTTTTGAGTCTGAAAGGCAAAGGGGTGCCCAGGGCCACCCTAGGCTGGGACCTTCCCTGGGAGGGGTCCACAGTCCATGGCAGGTGCCCCCACGTGCCGTGTCTCGTGTGCTCTGTCCTCCCGCTGCGAGGTGGGATCACCACTGCTGACGCTGCTCTTCCCCTCTGCCTGCCCAGGTCCCTCTGGACACAGCAGCCCCCTCTTAGCGTCGTTGCCCATCCCTGGCCGGCCTCTTCACCCCCCGTTGGACATCAAACACTTTCTGACCTTCAGGCTCAACGGGACATCACCGCTCAACCTCTTCCCCAACTTCAACACGGTAAGTCCCCAGGGTGGGTGGGCATTGGCTGCTAGACCCTTCTTTCCTTGCAGCAGTCCCTCCTCTACATGGGACTGCTCCTTGAACCCCATCAGGTAGTTTCTGGTTTAATTTCTGGGGTCTCTGGCTGCTGGAGAGCCACTTTGCCCTTAGCTTGGAGAGGTTCCTGCCCAGCCAGTGCCTGTCAGTATCAGAATTAAAAACATGGTTTATTTTAACCAAGATCAATTGGATTTTACCCCTGGAATCAATAGTAATAAAGTAGCTCTGGAGAGCAGTTCATTAGTTGAAAATTAAATAAGGAAAAGCAAAGAAAGAGAGAGAATGCATTACAGACATGAGGAATGTGGCTGGTGCTGTGGATATTGGGGGAGTCAGAGTGCTGGGGGGTTACTCCCACCCTCTGCTTGGACTCTGAGTCCCCAGCCTTGACACAGGTGCTTGGGGTGGGCAATGACATGTATCTTTAGAGATGTTCCTTTGACAGTTAAACTGACATGGATGTGGCCAAAGACACACCGTGTCGGCTTTGAAATGGTGTTTTGCCCATGCCACGCCACTCCCCCAGGCTGATCCCAGCCCCGAGGGGGCCTCTGTAACTCCTGGGGGCTGCCTAGAATTTTTGTGCAGCAGGTTCTGCTCCAGGGAGGGCAGGGGGCCCAGGGGCTGCTCCCCAGCTCTGCCACAGAGGCATTGCAGGCCGGTGTTTTGGGGTTCAGTAGATGCCAATTTTCTATCATGAGCCTGGAAATGGGACTTTCCCGAGCCCCCTCCCTGCTCGTCAGCCTTTTGTGAGTGGCTTTGAGCTTAAACATGCTCGGAAGGTGCAAATTATCACTGAGATCCTCAAAGACAGTTCAGAAATTAAGTGCAGGATTCCTGTTGCTGTTGAATGGGATTCAGGCGTCTGAGTCCTTTAAGCACTTTTGAAGCTACAGCCCAGCCTCTCCCCTGGCTAACGAGCTGAAACACAGGACAGGAGGGGTTTTGATGCCGTTATAATTCCTGCTCTTTGTCTGGACTCTTTTTTTAGTTGCTGGAGTCAGGAGTGAACTTGACCCAGCGCCTGTTGATCGCTCCTCTTGACTCCCACCTGCCGCTGCCTCGGCACGTGTTCACTCACGTTTGTTGCTTTAAAAAAATTAGTAATTTGGAAAACGAATCTGGTACTCGCTGGAGCCACACAGTGTCGCACGGCTGCTGTGCTCCGTGTGGGCTCCTGCCACAGGGGATGGGTCAGACGTGGACAGACACGCCAGGGGAGGCTGTCCCAGCCGCCTGGGGACCTGCAGTCAACCTCTGAGCTCAGACCTGAGCCTGATGTGTGCTGTTGGCTGATGGTCCAGGGGGCAGGAGCTGCGCCCCTCGGGGCGTGTCAGTGCTGGCGATGTGACCGGAGGAGGCTGGGTGAGGTTCAGGGCGTGGCGGGCTGGCGGCTCTGGAGGGGCCAGAGCAGAGCTTCCATCGCACAGGATGAAGGGCTGGAGCATCCCTGCAGCTGGAGCTGGGCTGGTGGCTCCTGGTCTCTGCCCAAGTGACTGTGATGCCACGGCAGACTCCACTTGAGCCTCAGGTCGGGGAGAGGGGAGGGAGCAGCAGTCGGGGTCTGTCCCTTGCTGAGGTCGCTGTCACATTGGAACTGCTGTCCAACAGGATCTGAGGGTTGACCTCTCATGCCCTGCATCGCTGGTGATGCTGTGAGGGCTCAGCGATGCCCTGTGAAGCAGGAGCTGTTTGCACTGCCCAGCAGAACCCTCTGCACTCAGAGCAGGTCACAGGGCTCCCATGAACCCAGCAGATGTTTTACTCCGGAGCAAACAAAACCCTTCCAAGCTGCCTCCTGTCCCTTAGAGCAACAACCAGGAAAAAATCCCTAACACAGCGCTGGAGGCACGTTCCGTGTTCCAAAGGCCCTTCCCTGAGCTTGAGATGTTGCAAATCCCCAGGACCCAGCAGCGCCTCGTTAAACTCCATCAGCAGACACGATCTGAACGGATGCTGCATCCCTGTGAATTCCTGCTCCTGACCTCAGCGGCCGCAGGGAGCTCGGCACAGGAATCGCTATTTATATCAGCAGGAACATCCAGGGATAAATAAAGTAATGTGAGTCAATACAAATTGACTATAAAACCGGGATCTTTATTCCCCTAGACCGCAGTGGCCAAAGCCACCTCTGTTGCTGGCTCCATTCTTCTGGAAACCACCATGAAGAGCCTCAATCCCTGGCTGCAGGCGCCGGTATGTACGGCTGCAGCACAGCCCTCTGCCAGCCCCGTGAGAGCTGGGGGGACTTTTCCGTATCCGAGAGAGCTGTGAAGGCACGCGGTGGGGAGGAGATAGAGGGATGTTTGCGTTCGCATTCAGGGAGAAGCGCAAGGGCTCTCAGGTGGCACCAGGCTTCAGATGTGCTCAGTGCGGGATGGAGCTGGCCTGGGCTTCTGGCAAAGCACCTGGGACCATGTGTGCTCCCGTGGGGGCGGGCAGCTGAAGGTTTGAGACAGTGCTTGTGCTCACTCTGGGATGGCAGGAGCAGCAGTGGCCACCAGCTGCACGTGCCTTGGCTGGGATGCCTAGGGCTGGGACGAGGAGCCAGGTTCTGAGTATGCTGGCCAGCCCAGCCCCTGGGAGCCTGGGAGTCCTGTGCCTGCTCAGAGCAGTTGCAGGTGCTCTGGTGGACACAACTCCTTGTTGAGCCACAGGGTCGAGCAAGGGGACTTAGCAAAAGCACAGATAGAAAGACCTAGGTTGGTGCCATCACCCTGGCATAATCCCAGGAGGATGAGGGGACTCTGGGCTGGGGCTGTTCAGCACCACCACCATGCAGTTGAGGCTCAGAAGTGGCCCTGACAGCGCTGGCTTCACTGGCAGGTTCAGGATGAGGCCAAGACGGTCCCTGGTGTCATTTGTGTCCTTGTGCCAGCATCTCCCTTTCCTCTGCATCCTCCTCTGACCCCCACCCTGCTCATGCTGCGGTGCTCAGGGTGTGGTTGAGCCCATGGGATCTGGCAGTGCTTGGTGGGTGCCAGTGCTGTTTGGTGGCAGCTGGTGGTGCTTGGTGGGAGCAACCAATTGGAACCTGGTAGCTGACATTGCTGGGAAGGCTGGAGCCATTTTTCTATTTTGAATGAAAAGGTGGGTGTTTCTCTGGAAAACAAGTGCTGGCCCAGCAGCCCAGCAGCACGGGAGTGCTGCCAGCAGCACATTGCAATGTTTGTCATCAGGCGTGGAGCAGCATCTTGGCCATCTGTAGCTTCCTTCAGGTCTCTGCCGAACCCCAAATGCCTCTTCATTTATATGCCAGATAAGTGAGTAAAATTTCGTAGCAAACAGGCACTTCATTAATCACCTGCTTTTACCATTCTGCTCACTCCTGGAAAGGAATCTGGGGTCTTGATAATGGCGCTGTTGTCCAGGCATGTGCCCCGAAGACTGATGCACCTGTCTCGGCAGCGAAATAGCTTTGCAGAGAAATACGATCGCTGAAAACCCCGGGCTCTCCTGACAGCAGGACTCAGATAAGATAATCTCCCTGTGCCACAGGGTAGGGAACAATACTTGCATTATAGATTGGAGCCACGCTCAGACAAAGAGGTTATTCTTATGTTTTCTTCCTTAATAAATGCATTTTGTTAAAAACAATTATGGCTCTTGGAAGCAGTTTGGTGCTTGGGCTGTGGAATGAGGCCGAGCCCTGGGGCGAGACAGAAGGGCCAGGAGCTGGCACTGGCCACATGCTTGGCCCCACCGCGGCCCTGGGCGGGCTGGAGGACAGACATGGCTCCTGGCAGGTCATCGAAATGGGTCTGTGTGTGCCCAGCCCGGTGAGCGAGTTGTCATTGTTGGGTTTGAGCAGGTGAAATGCACGTCTGGGCAGCAGTGGGGCAGCCCAGAGGGGCTTTTGTGGGCACTGTGTCTTGGGTGAGCTGAGTCTGTGGCAGCAAGCACTGGTGTCCCTCCTGTCCTGGTCCCCGCACGGGCTGTTGGTGTCCCATGGGCTGGCACACATGGCCCTGCTCATGGCTTTGGCATTGCATGGGGACATTCCAGCTCTATGGTGAAGAGCACATGGAGAATGAATGGCTAGTTGCTTGTTTTGGTCACCTCTGTCCCCCATTTTGGTGGTTTCTGCTCCTGCTAAGATCAAGGGTAGCCACTGAGGTTCAAACAGAAATGGTAATTTGCCACCTGTGACACGAGTGTCTGTGTGCAGGGAGAGGGGATATGGGCACACACTGGGGCAGATGGGGTCTCATCCCTTCTGCCAGACCACAGCTGACATTTGGATCTTGGGCATTTGGTGGATTCAGGAATCTTTTAAGAAGGGCAGGAGCTGGTATTGACGCAGCGTGTTGCCCTGTGCAGGGGAGCCTCCATGGCCGCAGGGCTCCTTGGTAAATGCAGCCCCTTGCTCCTTCCAGCCACACAGTGTGAGCTCTGTGGGCTTGGCAGTGGCTCCTTGGGAGCACGACAAACGTGGGGGTCATCAGGTCACGGTGCCATGCCAGGGTGGCCATCAGGACATCGCACCCAGCCACCCTTTGCCCTCCCTCCCCTTCCAGATGGACCCGGTGCAGAAGGCGGTGATCAGCCACACCTTTGGCGTGCCGGCCCCACTGAAGAAGAAGCAATTCATCTCCTGCAACATCTGCCACCTGCGGTTCAACTCTGCGGTAAGTGGGGCCACAGATGGGGCTGGGAGTGAGTGGGGGGCATGGGGCCAGCCCCTGTCAGGGGCATCCCCGATGATGGGCCAGTCTCATCCACCAGAGCTGTGGATGCTTGGTGTTGGGCACTGTGGGGACTGTGGGCTACTGGAGCTGCTCTTGACCCCCAGGCCCTGTGCCCTGGCTGGGCTCTGCTGCCTGCAGAGGAGCCATCCCAACCTGTCTGCTGGATCTGCAGCGCCTGGGGCTGATGCTGCTCTGCCAGCAGAACTCCCTCGTTCTGGGCTTCATGATCCCTCTCCACAGCCACACAGTTCAGAAAAAGCATTGCTTCCCTATTTCAGGCTGCATCCTGGCTAGAAGTGCTGTGCCAGGAGATTCAATCCCTCTACATGCTCCCAGGGCCCCTGTGAGAAGCCTATGCCCCCATCCCCACTCTGTCCATTCCTGCCCCTGTCCCTCCAGGTCCCCCCAGCTGGCCCAGACCCTTACAGCCCGTGGGTGTTCCAGCACGGTGGCTGTGACCTACTTCGGCTGCACCCAGCCCTGTTATCCAGGGGGAGTTTATTGTCTTTGCTAATGAGGCACCACGCTTGGACTGGCCCTTTGCTTTCCCACGTACCAGCCATAGCTCTGGCCTCCGTTCCCAGCCCTTGAGTATACACAGGGGGAGGGAAGGGAAGGGATGGGATAGGATAGGATGCTTCCCCCTGCCGGGCCCGGGAAGCCTCAGCTGGCCCCTGGGAATGCCGTGCAAATTAATCTGTACTACTCCGGGGTACAGTGTCTAATTCATACTGGGGTTCTTTTCCATAAATTGCCAAACCAGAGTTGTTTTGGGGGACAATGCAGCATTGTCCCTGTTGGGAGGACACCAATGTTCAGAGGATTTTTTTTTTGTGGCCGTTTTTATCAGTTTGGTGCAGACATGAATCCGTCAGAGACGCGCTTCATTATGCAGCATTCACTGAGGAGCTGAGGACTTGAACCATGTGTTGGACACCCCTTAGGATACAGTGGGAGATGTGTTCTCCCCACCAATGAACCTCTTTATTCCATTTTTACAGCAACAATTCATTGTATGGTTCTGGAGTCATAAATTTTGCTTGAAAGCTGCTTTTAGGAGTGACTTGATGCATTTAATCAGAGCAGGGTCCTTATCTCAGTCAAGCAACGTGGTGATGTCTTAGAGAGTGCTGCCTTGGCTCTGATATGTTGTTGTCAGAGCAGGCTGGGAGGAGGAGGGACATGGCTTTGTGCTACACCTCACTCCCAACACGCCCTGTGTGCTACACCCCATTCCCAACACTCCTCTTCAGTGGTCCCAGCCCTGGGAGTGGATGTCTCCAGGGAAGGTGGCTGTACTAGAAATGTGCCTGAGTAGCCACATCCTGGGGCTGACCCCATGACCTGCTCTCCCCATGTCCATCTGTCCGTCTGGTCACAGCACTGATGTGGTCATCCTGGTCTCTCTCACCCAGAACCAGGCAGAAGCACACTACAAGGGCCACAAGCATGCACGGAGGCTGAAGGCCATCGAGGCCATGAAGAACAAGCAGAAGGTGGTGGGGGTTGCAGCGGGGACCCCTGGCCAGGACAGTGCAACTGACCTGGACCCCAGCCCCGTGGACAGTGGGGAGCCAGGCAGCACAGGTATGAGGAGGGGGATTGGGGCTGAGGAGGCTGCAGTTGGTTCAGCAGAGATGCCACTGGTCATAAATGAGCTCACGGGGGAACGGCGGGCGTTTTCCCTGTGATGTGGTGTCTCTGGGAGGAGTTTTGGATTGATGCAGGAGAGAAAATGATCCCTGACTTGCACATCCCCAGGGCTCTGCCACATGCAGGGATGGGGCTGATGGGAGCTGCAGGAGTGCCAGAGCACACCAAGGGTTTTGTGCTGAGCCCATCTTTCTTACAGTGCAGATAAAATCTGTAATGGGAGAGACCTTGGGAAGAGCTGCCCTTTGCAGGGATAGATGCATGCAGACATTGTCTGAGATGGTCTTGGGGAGGACGGGGATGCTCCCTAACATCCAGAAAATCTGTTCAGGCACAGAGAACTTTCTCTTTCTGCCCATTTCTTTGTCTTTTCCCCTTTTCCCCTTTCCTTCCTCTCCTGCCAGCTGATGCCAGTAGCCCACAGGAGCCGGAGGGTGAGGGCAGCAGTCTGGGGCTGGTGCACAGCACTGAGGAGTCACCTGTGGAGCTGCCAGGCAGTGTTGCCCCACTGGGCTCTCCACCAGCCTCCGAGCTGTCAGAGGGCACCTCAGATGCAACCAGCGTGGCCTCCTCGTCTGCCCAGGCAGCCGAGGCACAGGCGGCCGAGTCGGGCAGCAGTGTCAGCTCGGCTCCCGAGAGTGAGAAAGAGGGGAAGAAGAGCAAACAGCACCTGTACTGTCCCACCTGCAAAGTGACCGTCAACTCCCTGTCCCAGCTGGAGGCTCACAACACCGGTAAGGGTATTACCAGGGGGACAGGAGGATGGGGCCGCTGCCACATCGTCAGGGCTCTGAGCAAAGCCCAGCCATGCCCCATAACCATACAGCCTCGCAAGGAAGTAGTGAGCATTAATGAGTGCTTCTGTAATTAAAAATGTTCATTAAAATGACCTGCACAGATAAGCCATGGGGCTTTACCTGGGTTGCAGCTTCTAGGGTGAATTTTCACAAGGTCAAACACTGTTATTGTTCATATCTCAATTAAGGACATTTCCAGCTACTTTTAATCAAGTGATTGAGGCTACTTTATATTCCATTTGGCTTGAAGCTGATAGCCAGGTCTCCTTCCAAACCCAGGATAATCGTTCCCAAAGTAGCTCAGTGGTTTGGGCTTGTGGCCCTGTGAGAAGAGCCCTGGGAATCCAATGAGCTGCGGATTCTGGTAGCCAGTGATGGCTCCTGGGCTGTGTGGGGCAGCCCCTTCGGGTGGGCAGGTGTGAGAGCTGCTGAGGGTCCCCCTGAAGCCTAAAGGTGGCCAGGCCCACCCCAGGGTGGTGGTGGGGGATGACAGCCATGGTACAGGGGTTCCCAGTGGGGTCTGTGGGCTCTGCAGTTCCAGCTCCTGGCTTGCCCCTTTCCCTGGAGGATGTTTAAGTTGCATACCCCAGCTTTAAATGGAAGGTCCTTTTCTCCCCAGTTCAGCAAGTGCTGGGAACCAGTTTCCCCCCATGCCACTGCCTGCTGGGGCAGCAGCAGCTGCTGTTTGCAGGGTTGGCTCAGGACACTGCTGCGGCTTAGCTGCAGACGTGTCCTTTTGCTTTTGTCAGCTCTAGTTACGAATTCAGGAGCTGATTTGGGGAAAAAGAACAAACAAACAAACAAATGTTTGCAGGCTGGCGCTGCTCCGTGGCCGTCACACAGCTCCTTTCTTCACGCCTTAAAAAATAGAATGAATTAGCAGCAGCTTAAATTACTTGCTCCCCATGCACCCTCGCGGTCCTGGTGCTGGCAGGGGTAGGACGGAGCACCCAGGTGTAGGGATCTTGGGTTCCTCCTTCCCCACCTGCTGTGACCCCACTGAGCTATTCCTGGCTCCATGGCCAGCTCCGCTCTGACCTTGGGCACGGCTCAGATGCTGCAGCACGGCGGGCGACGCGAGCCCGGCTCCGCAGACTGTGCTAACGCCCGGGGACAGGCGACAGGATCCAGCGCACACTCAAAATAGCAGCTTCTCCGAAGCTGGCACATGGAGGGGGGCCTCTGGGAAGCCGAGCATCTCTGCTCTGCCTGCAACATGCAGTTTGACAGGGTTTGGGAATGGGCTGCGCAGCACTGGCAAACGTCTGGGCTCCCAGGCAGCTCTCTGTCCCCTCTGCCCACAAGTGCTGCCAGGCACAGGTTGGTGGGGTTCCCCCAGTGCTGTTGGAGGGCACTGTTCCCGCTGCTGTGGTACTGGCATGGGGCTGGGCTGGGTTTGCTGAGTATCCCCTCTCACCAGGCGCCAAGCACAAGTCGATGCTGGAAGGTCACGGCACCCAACTGCGGCGAGGCCGGGGCAAGCTGCTCTCCCGGGCAGGGCACAAGTCCAAGCGGATCGGGAATAAGGGCAGCATCAACATCCAGAACAAGGCGTTTCACTGCCAAGTGTGCGAGATCTATGTGAACTCCGAGACCCAGCTCAAGCAGGTGACGATGCTCTGGGAGTGCCCGGGCACTGGGTGTGGGTGTGCAGGGACTACGGGTGTGGGTACCTGTTAGTCCCCACAGGATGATGGGCATCCCCACAGACCTGAGCTGCATGGTACCCCGGCTGTCCTAGCTCCCAGTGATGCCGCTGTTTTCCTCCCCAGCACATGAGCAGCCGGCGGCACAAAGACAGGCTGGCGGGGAAGCCACCCAAGCCCAAGTACAGCCCCTACAACAAACTGCAGAAGAATGCTGCCCTTGCAGTGAGTATTCTCAAGGTATCTGTCTCCCTGCACAGCAACTGCTCAGTTTGCTCACAAAGCCTCGCTCACCATCAGCCATCCTTGTAGTGAGTCACAGGAGCTGCTTCTCTTAAACCTTGGTTTCCATCACCACAGTTCAGCTTCTCCCTTCAGGGAGGGTAAGCTGTGGTGGTGGTGGGTTTTGAGTCTTTATTCCTGGGAAGGCCAGCATGGGGATAACTTGGGAGTGCTTTGCCAGCAGCATTCACAACAGCAGTACTTGTGATTCCTCCAGCTGTTCTGTGATCTCACTGTGTCTCCTCCTCCCTCCCTGCAGTCCAAGCTGGCATTGCAGAAGCACCTCACCAAAACTCTCGCAACCCGTTTCCTGCCAAGCCCGCTCACCGCTGCCGCTGTCTGCGCCATGCCTGGACCCCTTGCCTTGCGACCAGCGACTGCCACCACCCTCTTCCAAGCCCCGATCCTCGGACCAGCCCTTTTCCGAACGCCGCCGGCCCATGTCCGCACCACGCCGGGTCCCATTGTCTTCGCACCCTACTAGACCCGCTGGCCCACCGAGGGTCTGTCCACCGTGGCTGGGCTGTGCTGTGGGGGCTGCACGCTGGGGGCAGCGCTCCTGGTACCTGCTCTCGTGGCTGGTGGGAAAATGTAGTGGTAGACATCAACCCCAGCTTCTCCTTTGCTTGGAGCGGGCTCCCACTGGAGAAAGGTGCCCTGACAGAGCCAGGCCAGCCCCGCCGTGCATCCCCACTGCTCCCCCGGCCTGTGCTGGCCCCGTGCTCGGCAGATGAGCACACGCAGTGCACAGAAGAGGACAGTGTCTGAATCAGCAGGACCATCTCGTGGCCAGGGCCTGCCTGTCCTTGGCCTGCTGGCTGCTTCTTCATCACCCTCCCAGTTACCAGACTGGAAGGAGAGGAGCTGATTGGTCCCTGGGAGAAGGAGCATCCCTCTGGTCCCTGCCTGCCCAGTGGGAAGGGAACTGCAACGGGACTCTCAGCCCAGCCTTTACTGGGAGAAACAACCCCAGCACAAGTGGGAAGCTGGCAGTTCCTCTCTCAGCCTGGGCTGGCTGTGCTCTTGCCAGCCCTGCACCTGCCTGTGCTGGCAGGGGGTTTCTGTACCGCCCACCAGCCCCCCATCCCCACAACTCCCTATGTCCCACCAGCCAAAGAGCCCCCGCGGTGGCGGGCACCGGCCACACCAACTGTATCCTCACTCTGAGAGCAATAGCTGACCCCAGGGCCGGCGCCTCCTCTCTCCAAAGCACACGGGCCCTGCCCTGGCTCCAGAAGCACACAACGGACATGTGGCAGAGCTGGGCCCAACTCATGCCCAGGAAGACCAGGAGCACCAAGCTGTCTGGTGCTGACTCCCCGAGGAGGTGACCCTGTGCTTGGCGCCTGTCCTTGTCTCTGTCCCACCGCAGGGACAGCCCTGCCCCTACCTTCCGGGAGATGCTGTGAGGCTGAGTGAATGTCCCTAAAGCACTTTCGGTTCTCCAGTGAAAGGCGAAGCTGCTGCTCACCTGCTGTGCCCTGCCCTCCAATCCCATCCCCATTAGGAGCTTCCAGGGAGTTACTGATGATTCCCAACAACAAAGGTGTCCCCAGCAGCCTGGACAATCAGGTACAAAGGAGCAGGTGGCACCCATAGCCTGTGGAGTGCCGGGCTCTGGAGGGACCCTGAGGCCGTAGCTCTGCATTTCACTGTGCTCAGACAGCCCAGCCATGACATGTCTGGGACTGTCACCATGGCACTCTGGGTGCCCAGCACACTGCTGTACATAGAGAGAGTTGCATCCCAAACAGACCTTTTGCTGGAGGAACACCCTACCCCGATCTATGCAATCCAGGGGGGCAGCTCACCCACCGCATTGGCCGCCTGCGATTCCCTTTGGTGCTGATGCATCTGTGCAACTGGAACAGTGGTGGGAGCAAACGAACCAACTTAACACTGAGCTCTGTCCCATCCCCAGCCCAGGGTGCTGGTTCAGACCTCTGCTATGACTCCCATTCCCTCTGAGCCCTCGGGAAGAGACAGGTTGGTGTGTGCACCTGGGAATCCACACGCACAAGCACACGTATCTGACGTCTTGGCCATAACCAGAGCCTGGATTTCAGAAGGATTTTGCCCAGTGTGCTCTGCCGATGCTCAGGATGGGTCCTGGCATGGGGAGGTGAACAGGAATAGGCCAATGGGTGACTCAGATGGCTGAAACACATCTACTTCCCAGGGCTGGAGCCTCGGCAAGGGCAGGAAAACTGCAGGAGGGCGCACACTGCTGCAGGGTCTGTGGGCAGCACCAACCATGAAGCCACCGCTGCACTCCTTCCACAGAGACAGGAGGGTGAGGGTGCCCCTGGGTATGGATTTATCTGCTCAGGGCATCCCTGGAAGGGACAATAGTGGAGAGAGGGCACCAGGAGAAAAGTAATCAGCTGTGCATGGAGACAACGGAAAGGTCTTGCAGCAATGGTGGGAGATGTGGCTTGGAGCGCACCTGAGGGAAGGGACTCCCAGCAGGAACAGCTTTGCTGGGGATAGGGAGATGGCCCCACAGCCCAGGGGACATGTAGGGACCCCACATCCCAGGGGACAGGAGCCTTTGCTGGTGGGGCCTTGGGAGACAGGAGGGACACTGTCCCCACTCCCCAGTGCCAAGCAGCCCATGGCCAGCACGTCTCCAGCCACCCCTGCCCATCTCACTGTGCCCTTCCCAGGCCCTTGGGGTTACCCCAGTCTGGCCACAGCAGCAGGACAATGAGTCCCCTCCTGTGCTGTGAGCCCCCAGCACTGTGCCCAGCCCCTCAGGAGCATGAGGAGCCAGGAGCAGCTGGACTCCAGCTTGCAGAGCTGCATGGCATCAGTGGGCCTGTTCCCCTCCATTGTTCCAGAAAGCCTGTGCTGGAGCTGTGGCTGCTCCGTCGCCCCTCACCAGTGGAGTCCTGACGCACTCCTGTACTTGGCACTTTAACCCTGTGAAAGCCATTCCTTCTAGTAACAATAATACTGCAACGAGCTGCGTAAGAAACCCCCGTTATGGCATCCCCCCGAATCCCCTCCTGCTCTCCAAAGCATTTACTGCCTTTGACTTAGCACATGCTGTACTAGGAGTAGGGATAGTCCATAGCGCTCGGTAACGTGTGCCCCTCTGTAAATAACCTTGGAGTGATGTGAAGTTTGATTCAAAAAAACAGAAAAAAAAAAAACCCCAAAATGGAATATCCAGACTCTAGGGACTTGGCCAGTACCCTTCTGTAATGTTCATTGTATATTTTTTTGATGTACTATAACTGTTGGGAAAAAAAAAGGAAAATATTTTGATAATCAAATCTCATCGCTTTATTGTGTTACTCAGTAAATAAAAGGAACAAGTATAAACACACTGGGACTTTTTGTCAGTTCTTTTCCTACATCCAGACTACCTGAAGGGAATGAGCTTTGCTGGGTAGGACTGGGACACCTGTGCCTTGTCTTATGGTGGTTCTGAGAGAAGGCAGCACTGTGACAGATGGGCAGTGAGAGCTGCCATAGCCCAAAGCGTCTGGAGTGTGCAGGCTAAGTACGGTCCCAGCTCCTCCAGTGATCCAGGTGTGCAGGGTAAGTACCGCCCCAGCTCCTCCAAGGATCTAGGTGTGCAGGTGAAGGACTGTCCCAGCTCCTCCAAGCTTATGGCTGAGTCTGCACTCAGGAAGAAGAGAGCTGGAATGGTGGATTTGGGCACCCTGACCTCAGGAACAGCACCGGCTCTGCTCTAGGCATTCGCTGGGGCAGCATGCCTGGATACTTCTGTGCATAAAGGACCAGTGGACACTGCCAGGGTAAGGGACAACCTGCCAGAGAACAGCATACAGCCAGCTGGTGCAAGGCAGGGAGAGCTGCTTGGCTGGAGGCAGGACCAGTGAACAGGCTCTTCTTCCCATGTTATCAGGGAATAGAAAAAGAGGGAATTGTTCCCTCCAGACGCGGAGCTGACCCCCACATTCCAGCCAGCCTGTGCTGTCCCTCTGCTCCCCTCTCCCAGCCTGCATCTGAGAGCAGAGGGGGTCACTGAGTGACTCCTGACCTTCTTGTAGCACCTCTGGCAGCTGCAGGGGCTGGGCAGGGAGAGGAGTAGTCCCTGTCCTACTGCCTCTCATCCTCCAGGACCATCCCCAGCCCCAGGATGATTGTTCCTCCTGCCACCTGCTTCCTGCAGGCTCTGTGACACCAGACAGGACTCAGCAGGCAGTGTGTGCGAGGGAAGCAGGAAGGTGAGGAAGAGGAGATGGCAACAGAATGGAAGGGGAAGAAGGCTCAGCCATCCATGGATCCGCTGCCCTTGTTCTTGCGGCTCAGGGGAAAAGCAGACTTGCTCTGTGGCTGCGTCATCTTGCTGGCCAGGTAGATGAAGGGCTCAATCAGAGTGCGTCGGTCGGCCACAGACACCTCCCACAGCTTCACCTTCTCGCCCTTGGCCCAGTGCTGGGCTGCATCATGGTCCACCCGGCGCTGCTCCTGCAGGTCACACTTGTTTCCCAAAACCACAATGGTGACCTGTTCCAAAAGGGCGAGAAGGGACCCTGAGGGTTCCAACCGCAGAGCTGCAGGGTTGGCTGGCTCTGCCACGGAGACCCTCTGTGGTGAGCTTGGCCATGCTGATGATTCCCTGTCCATGTTGAGGCCTTCTGAAAACCCACAATCTCAGTGCTCCCTTCCCCTCCTGCTGTGGTCTGTGTGTCCCAAACCAGCCCCAAAGTGGAAAGACCTTTTGAGCACCTGTATGCTCAGAGAGCATCCCAGGAG
Organism: Dasyornis broadbenti; assembly: GCA_013397935.1. Lineage (NCBI taxonomy): Eukaryota > Metazoa > Chordata > Aves > Passeriformes > Dasyornithidae > Dasyornis > Dasyornis broadbenti. The sequence goes on from VZRN01000234.1 coordinate 693,843, forward strand.
AGAGCCTGTTACTGCTGGGAGTTTCATAGATCAGGGACCGACCAGCATCTTGTAACTGAAAAAAGAAAGGTGAGAACTTGCCCCAGCGGAGCAGATCCCACTCCACAGTCCCTTCCCCCGGGGGACTCACCTCCTTTTTGTCCTTGGACTTGTCGATCTCCTTCTTGAGCAGCTCGACACGCTTGAAGGACTCCTTGCTGTCGGTGCTATACACCAGTACGTAGCCGTCGGTGCAGGAGAAGCAGTGCTTGGGCAGCTCCAGGCCGTCCCGCAGCCCCCGCGTGTCGTAGAAGCGCACCTGCTCCCGCACCCCGCGGTCCGTCTCGATGGAGCCCACATAAATGTCCTCCTGGGTCTCGATCATCTCCGAACCTGACAGGGGTGGACAGGAGACACGTGGGGACCCTGCCCAGGGGTCTGGCCCTGGCACAGACAGAGGAACTGTCCCGCCGGGCGCTCTGTGACCTCCTCCCCCACGGCTGGTGTGTTTAGTGGGTGACAAGGGTCAGCCCTGCCCAGCGGGATCCCCACACCAACACTGCCCAGGGTCAGACCTGCCCGCTACACCCGGGGTCGCCGCCTCCCGGGGGAGCCGCGGAGCGGCCTCTGTCCGCCGCCGCACTCACCGACCACATGGTTCCCGTACAGCAGCTGCTCCAGGATGGAGGTTTTCCCGACCGAGGCCTGCCCGCACACCACCACCTTGCAGCTCTTACCCATCCCGCCTCACCGGGGCGGCAACGGCAGAGACTCACCGGGGGCAGCGGGAGTGGTGCGGCGGCACCACAGCGCCCCCCTGCGATTGGGCGGACCGCAGGACCCGGCGGTACGCAGCACACTGAGGGGGCGTGGTCCGTATGAGCTCCGCCCCACGACAGTCAAGTCCCACCTCCTGCCCGGCACCGGCCCCGCCCCATGCCGCCGCCAGGCCCGTCCGCGGGC